>JBBBDQ010002686.1:160000-282500 GCA_037127315.1 Ascarosepion bandense | reverse complement strand
AAGGAGAATATATAATGTGATAGGTCCCGACCTGGCATCTCACTGGCGGGATGTGGCTTCCCTCTGTCTATTCTATAAATATTTTCAGGGCTTCTGCTCCGACGAACTTAAGTCACTGGTGCCCCCGCCACAAAAATTTACTCGTGCAACCAGACTGGCAGCAAAGTCCCACCCACTTACAGCTAAATAAACCAAATGCAGCTGACAATTCTACTCCCCCAGCTTCTTTTCTCGCACTTCCCGCCTGTTTAACTCCCTTCCGTATATTTGCTTTCCTGGCGGCTACAACCTCCAGGAATTTAAATGCAATGTCAATTTCCATACTATTTTATATGTATCTGTATTAGGTTACTTCAAGCGTATCATGAGAGCCAAAACTACTTCCGGCACAATCGGGTTTTTGGTGGCTAAATCGTTTCCGCCACTATGATTTTCTGACGAGGACGGTGGTTAAACACCGAGCATGAGTAAAAGTTAAACTTAATAAAGGGCAAAAAAAAAATTGTGTAGACTAAACGGTAACCTAGCATAATAGGGTAAACTGGGGTCCATACATACGAATAAAACCTGTACGGTGACAACACGGTATTATTAGACGGAGGGTTTTCTAGAATGGATTATAAACGTCAAGGGCTCCAATGGAATGAATGGCCATGAATCTGTGAGCAAGGCGAAACTTCAAGATGAAGGAGTGTGGTTTGACCTGGAGGAGGAATAGGATCTGCCTTTTTTTTTTTTGTCCAAACGCTACACATGGATACGGCTTTCAACACAAATATGTGGAAGGGGCGGTCCAGGTGCGTTTAGGCTGATGCAATCTGCAGCCTTCTTCAGGTGTATAATGCTCAAAAGAAATTAGGGTACACCAGTCTATTCCTCTCCAAACTCTGCAACTATTGCCCCTTTGCTTCCTGCTTTCCAGCCTGTTAAAAGTCATCGTGGCCGAGGCTTTTAGTGTAACGGACTTGTTCAACAGGTGATACACTCTCTGGCGACCTCCCTGGCGAGCTTGTGCAAATGGATGGTAGAATAAGGACAGGAGTGAATAATCAAAGGATAAATATTGCTTCAGGTCATAGGAAGTTGTGTAGAGCCATAATCACTCACGTCATGAAGGGACAAGGAACAAAGAAGCCCACAGGAATCGCTTCTTTCGGCTCTATCGACTGATAGACGCCTCTTTGTCACTGCTCGTAATAAATGCCAAAATGTCCTAAATGAGTTTGAGTTTAACACCTATGTGGGCTATTTAATGCCAAAAAAGATAGGGTTTTATGGTATTTTTTTATGTTTGGTTATAGTGAGAAGGTTGATTTAGTAAGATTTTAGTGAAAACTTTTTTGTTTTTATTCTTTTCTTCTTTTAGAAAACTGAAAATGCCTTCTAGTTTTGTATTTAAAAATGTTTTGCTGAGAATAATTTTTTCCTTCAAAAATCTGTTATGGTAATTATTTTTTCCTTCAAAAATTTTTAAAGGTAATTATTTTTTCTTCAAAAGTCTATATTTTTATGTATTTTTAGTTTTATAACATATTTCTATAAAAGTCTATTTTTATGTATATATTTCCATAAAAGTGTATTTTTATACTTTCATCGTGTTTTGTTCCTAGTTTTGGGGTTAACTATTTGCCCGTAGCTGGGACCCTAACAGGTGCTACCACTCCGGGTCAGGGTAGACCTGGGAACAACAGCAATTAAGAGGTGGTTCCATGCTCCTCACAAACTCCCACTCAGAGGCATTGCTGCCGGATGCAGTTTATCGTCATGCCCAGGACCCATGTCCTAAATGAAGCGAAGTTAGTGTTTACCGATAACATAAAGCAACGTATAGCATATCGGTTCTAGGGATAACTGGCGACTCTGAAAAAATGTGCAGAACAACAGTAAATCCTCAATTCCTCTTCTATTCAATCAATTGAAAGTCAGCACATCCAGAGCAGACAAAGTTGAATGCTTTGCTTGTAAATTTTCTTCCAACACAACACTTAATTCGTCTGGAGTATGAACGCTCGATTTCCCATTTAGAACAGAGGCTCAACTGAGTGATATAAACATATCCCCGTCTCTGGTGTCAGACATCATTTCTAAATTAGATATGACTATCAGTATAGTCCGGCGTTGCTCGGGTGTAATGAAAGCTTTAAAACTAATCCATGGTCCTGGAGCTCAGACTCAGCCTAAACAATATTTAAAATAATAAAGTAATTGCAACAATTTACCAATCGCACCTAATATATATATATATATATATATATATATATATATATATATATATATATATATATACTAGCAGTATAGCCCGGCGTTGCTCAGGTGTAATGAAAGCTTTAAAACTAATCCATGGTCCTGGAGCTCAGACTCAGCCTAAAGAATATTTGTGTGAAGTTTGGTGAGAATCGGATAAAAATTGTGGATTTGTATAAAGGACATACAGACAGATAAACAGACACACACACACAAACATCTTGCCTTTTATATATTTCAGTCGTTTCGGAGTCTATAGTAACGGACACACACACACACACACACACACACACACACACACACACGAACACACACACACACACACACACACACAGAGATAAAGTTCCATTTATAAACAAGTCTAGATTAGATAGATAATAATAGCCTTTCGCTATGAAATAATAAAATAATTGCGACAATTTACTAATCGCGCCTAGGTGCGATTGGTAAATTGTTTGACATCACTGAATATATATACCAGGATTTTGATGATACTGGCGAAGTAAAACGAAAACGGTTGATAGGGACTAGCATGCCGGCCTTCTGTACAAGCTCCAGGGCTACGGTATTGCAGGACAACTGTTTGATTTAATCCAATTGTTTCTGTCAAATCGTGAAATGAAGGTTGTTTTGAATGGCTAAGCTTCCAGATCTTTTCATACAAACACAGGCGTCCCTAAAGGCTCTATTCTAAGTCCTACACTGTTTATGGACTTCATCAACGGTCTTCCTGATGTCATCAGGTCTGTTGTGGATCTTCGTGGCCAGTTCGTTGTGGCGAAACAATGCCGCAAAGTTGTAGTGACCGGGGTGGCCGGAAGTAAGACACAGAACACAGAAGGTACGTTCAAAACAGTGTATTAGTATAACAAGAACATAGATACAAATAAGTGTTAGTGATAAGTAAATAGAAATAAGTCCGAACGGTACAGTTACGCTGCATATTGCCTGATGGCTTTTACTGCGTACTAGCTATCGAAAACTGCCGTAGTTAACAATATTTAGTTTCCTCCCACTTAAGACAAAATGTGGCACAAGAGCTTTTTAATGTGAGTAATCCAGATCAGGATGTGCGTTGTGGTACAGTGGAGATCAGCTCGGAACGAGAAACCGGGGAGCCGAGTTCGAATTCCAGTTGAATCCATTGTATCCACTTACGCGCAAATACCCTTGGGAAAGGTATTAATCCGTCTCTTCCTTCCAGATATGGGTTAAATAGCAGGACAGATTGGGTTCTATAGCCTTGGTCGGCAACCCGTCTACCGCAGAAAGCAATGGCAACCTACTGCGGGATAATCTTCTGCCCAGTCAGTCATGTCTCTCTCGAAACATGATCGCCCAAGCGTGTATCACGTATGGCACTTAACTGACTGAATCCAGTTCATATAGCTCGGGCAAAAATTTCTGTCTAATTTTTCCCCAGACGAAACTCTACCCTTCGACGTAGCCTAGACTGGGTTATTGCTTTTCACCCGAAGACAGAGAGTTCGACAATGCGCAAGGCAGAAACTGTTGTGCTTAACTGCGGTATTTAGTTGCCTTCCCGCTAAGGCAAGTTGTGGCACAAGGTATTTTTAATGTCGGTTCTCCGGGTCATATAGCTCGGGCAAAAATTTCTGTCTAATTTTCCCCAGACGAAACTCTACCCTTCGACGTAGCCTAGACTGGGTTATTGCTTTTCACCCGAAGACAGAGAGTTCGACAATGCGCAAGGCAGAAACTGTTGTGCTTAACTGCGTTTCTAACTGCTGCTTGTAGGTAATTATATAGTAAGATGAAGAGTCCATTCTTCGTAGGAATAACAAGTCCCCAAGTAACCATTTATACAGATGATAACACAACACTATTTACTCCTGTCTCAATAAGAAATCTGCCAAGGATGAAAAAGTAAACCTGGCTACTGCTCTTGAAACGGACCTCCAATCATTGGTTAACTGGGGCAAGAAATGGCTTGTAAATTTTAATGCCTCCAAATCAAAACTGTTTTACTTTAACCACCATAGAAAAAACATTCCTGTGCCTCCTTGGCTTCATTTTTCAACTGATCTGAAGAGGAACGAATATTATGGATCTATAGCTGCAACTACTGCTAGGAAACTTTCGTCACTGTGTTGGGCCAGAAAGTTTTTTTTCATCAGAATTATGTATATATATATATATATATATATATATATATATATATATATATATATATATATATTTGAGAGCTAAGATGGCCAAAGCAAATTCACGGATTTGCATGTAAAAAACCCAAGAATGACGCCAAAATTCGTGAATTGTTCCCTCAATTAATAGTCATTTGCACTTACTGGCCTCACTCTCTCAATCAACCTCTAGTGGAACGACTACATCGAATCAATAGCTACACCTACCGCTAAGAAGTCTAGGCCACTATGACGCACCAAGAAGTTTTTCTCGCCAGAATCCATCTTGACACATTTATAAAACTACCATTCGTCCGTGCATTGAATACTGTTGCCATACTTCATCTCGAAGTCATTAACATGGCGTCGTTTCCTTTAGTTTTTCTACAAATATTTTCATGGGAAGATTTCCCCCTGGGAACCCGACCACGTGAATTTAAAATCCCACCCTTTTAACGTTCAAATAGTTAAATGCAACCCCCTATTCTACTCCAACAGTTTATCTCCTCGCAAATCCTAGTTGTGGAACTCTCTTCCGTCTACAATCTCCTAAGATTTAAATGCAACGTCAATTACCATTTTCAATTTTCACGTAAATGTTTTATTATTTCTTTGATACCCACTGTTTTCAAACACATATTCACAAATATATAAACAAATTGCACATATACACACACACAAAAGAAACTACATTCAATTCGTCCTAAAACAAACTAGTTGTACACATATACAGGCACATATGTCAAATACATAGAAAAATTCAACCGCATTTTCCTCAATACGCAAAAATTACCAAAGAATAATCAACACAAAATGATAGTGATCCTGCAAGTGCAATACTACTGTGGGGTAACTTAAAATTTGCCTGTTAGGATTTTAAGTTATCCCACTCTATCGTGATTAAACAGGCAATCAGTTGAATGACACGTGATAGACGCTTGGGCGATCATGTCTCGAAAGAGACATGACTGATTGGGCAGAAGATTTTCCTGCAGTAGGTTGCGATTACTTTTTTTTTTTTTTTTAATCATCTCACCCCAGGCAAGGCATTCCACTGCCACTATTGCGCATGGGGCTACATAGGGGAAGGTAAAGAGAAGGAGTGGTTAGACATAGGGAATGTCAGGAGGAAGGTGACAGATGAGTAAGGATAGCGAGGATGAGGGTTGGGCAGATGGGAAGAGTGTTTGATAGAATGGAAGCAGGTTAGTGTGTTAGGAGGTGTCTATTGACCTTACATTTAAACTCCTGGAGATTGTAGCCGTCGGGGAAGCAATCGTTTGGAAGAGAATTCCACAGTCGGGAAGTGCGAGGAAAGAAACTGTTGGAGTAGAAGTTACGGCTGCATTTTATCGGTTTCACTGTAAAAGGGTGGGATCTAGTTGTTAATCTAGTATCTCGTTTAAATTCGTATTTAGGGGGCACCAGTGATCTAAGTTCATCGGAGCAGAAGCCGTGAAAATATTTATAGACGAGACACAGGGAAGCCACGTCGCGCCGGTGGGAGAGAGACTGCAGGCGGTCTGCCAAGTCGTTATTTCGTCGGTAGACTGGTTGCCAACCAAGGCTATAGAACCCAATCCGTCCTGATATTTAACACATAGCTCGGGGGAAGAGACGGATTCTGGAATTTGGACTCGGCTCTCGATTTCTCGTTCTGAGCTTATATCCACTGCACCACAACGTACAAGACACATCGCACTTTGATACTTGATTTAAAATCCGACAATACAAAACGGCTCTAACGCAGATCTAAATAGAAAAGACAAGTACATCGACAGACAGACGCTCTCTGTGTCTGAACTTTAGGATGTGATAAGCAAGAGTAAGTAATTTGATTGATGATACACAATTATACTCAGTTTGTTCACTGTGTCGGATATAGGTTCCCAACCTTTTAGCTGCTATTACCTCAAAATACAATTTCACTATTATCCATTACCCCAATGAACAAATACCCGTAATATAGGAAAAGAAGTAATTATATTTTCATACATCAAATGCAGACAAAGTTAATTATTGAATACAATAGTCAGTCATTTACGTGCCATACGTGTTACACGCTTGGGCGATCATGTCTCGAAAGAGACATAACTGACTGGGCAGAAGATTATCCCGCAGTAGGTTGCCATTGCTTTCTACAGTAGACTGGTTGCCGACCAAAGCTATAGAACCCAATCTGTCCTGCTATTTAACCCATAACTGGAAGGAAGAGACGGATTAATACCTTTCCCAAGGGTATTTGCGCGTAAGTGAATACAATGGATTCAACTGGAATTCGAACTCGGCTCCCCGGTTTCTCGTTCCGAGCCGATATCCACTGTACCACAACAATAGTACGAATCTATAATAATCAGAGGTATAGTAGCCTTAACAGTGATTCTTAATGTGAGTGTTGAGCTTGTATTGCCTGTGCCAGTTTATTTATTCTTGGCTTTGTGACTGAAAGGGCTAGTTGTTTGCTACGTTTAAGTCTGCTACGTTTCTTGGTCTTCATTCCAAGGAGAGTAGAAAAAGCTTGTTCACATAGATAAGTGGTTAAAAATCCTATGAGAGGCTAGTGTTGGTATATCTTGCAGACGAGAGATCCAAAATGTGTCTAAACCAGACTTGGTCTCAAACAAAAGCTTCCACGCATTGTTCATTCTGGGTGGGAGTAATTCTTTTGCTGGATAGTTCTCATCAGGAATGATATCTTCACTCACAAGATATGGATTTCTTACCCATTCATTGTGTTGGGACGCCCGCGCCTATTCGGCTATAATGTACTATTCCATTACTATGCAAAGTAATGGTGTCATCTACGTAGGGGAGTGTGCCGAGCAGCCGATCGACAAGTCAGTCGTAGACTTCCGGTGACGACCTGGAAGTACCCATTGCTCATACTACGTCTTACGACGGTTGAGACGATTAACCCTTATTCTTGTATTGGATACTAATAACCTTTGTAAATACTATTTTCACGGAATACAACAATTAACCTATTCCTGTTGTTGAGTTATTTGTTCTTACTCACGACATAACACATTGTTGGAATTATTCGAGTTTGGAAAGTACTTACGGAAGTTTTCCAAGAGGCCATTTAGGTGATCATTGATGTCTGTCTTCATGTGGTTGAGGATGTTTTTAGAATTAACTTTATCAAGGAAGGCATCCAATGCAGAAAATTATGCAAAAATTCACTTTCCAATACGTCTGGTCCATAGTTCCAATTTCCCACAAAATGAAGCAATATTGTTTTGAAGTTCCCAAACCAAACATCCATTATCCCCAAAATATGGGCTCATTACCCCACCGGGGTAATTTACCCCGGGGTTGGGAACCATGGGTGTAGGACAAAGGCGTTTTTTCCCGTCTGAATCCATCCTGCACATATCAATCTACCATCCATCCCTGTATTGAATACTGCTGCCACATCTGGTCAGATGTCACTGCTATTTTACCCCGGGGTTGGGAACCATGGGTATAGGACAAAGGCGTTTTTTTCCCGTCTGAATCCATCCTGCACATATCAATCTACCATCCATCCCTGTATGGAATACTGCTGCCACATCTGGTCGGCTGTCACTGCTATTTTACCCCGGGGTTCTTGACAAAATCCAACGGAGAATATGTAATGTCATCGATATCGATTTGGCAGCTCAGCTGTCGTCACTTTCTCACTGGTACAATGTGGTTTCTATATGTCACTTCTACAAATACTTTCACGGCTTCTGCTCCGATGAAATTAGCTCCCTGGTGTCCCCTATGTATGAATTTACTCGAGCTACTGGACTAGCAACTAAGGGTACCACTTTTTACAGTGAAGCTAATAAAATGTAACCCCAACTTCTATTCTATTAGCTTCTTTTCTCGCATTTCCCGCCTGTAGAATCCTTTCCGTATACTTGCTTCTCAGACAGATACAATCTCCAAGAATTCAAATTAATCATCTCCTATCTCACTGACTGGCATCTTTTCTCTCATGCTCCTTTCTTTGTCCACTCCACTCTCATCACACCAGCATTCTCATCCTTTTCTTACCCACTTCCTGACATCCCCTATAACCTGTCCCTCTTTCTCATCACTTTCCTCCAATGTAACCCCCCTGTGCACCAGTTGTAGTAAAACTGCCTTGCTTAGGGTGAAATGATTAAAAGAAGAGTTCCAAGGTATTTTCTTCACAAACTTTTGTTTTCTTTTCATCATGTTTCTTCGGTGAAATGTGTCGTTAGTAAAATTCCCCACAATTCTCATTATATTCACGGGTGTTGTTTTATAAAAGAACCATTTCGTGATCATATATTCTTTTCTTTAATAGCAAGTCTCGATTGCAAGTTTGATTGTTTCAATAAGGTCAAATTTGCTGCAGATCTAAAAATAAATGCCTACAAACTGTTGTTAGCTGAGACAAGGAATGGCTTGTTAATTATAACGCTTACAAAACGAAACTATTCTTCTTTAATCGTCTGAGTGAACCCTTTTTTTCTTTCTGTTAGCAAGGCTTATGTTAACCATGTAGGGGCGTCAGCCATGCAGAGTAGAAGGCGACTTGAAAAGATATCCGAAAATACCCACATTTTAAAATATCAAAAGGTTGAAATAAGGTTGGAAGAATAAAAGTGTTTTGTTTGTAAAATAAGTGAAATTTTATTAACTGAACAGAATAACAAAGAAGAAAATATTCAAAGATAAAATGTACGTAGCTAAAGGTTCCAGAGAAATAGTAGTAAGGAGTTAAATGAAACCAGAGCTTATAGTTGATAGTAACAGAATGTGTGTATATAGAAATATTAACAGGTTACTAATAAAGTCTGTGTTCCTTTCCATTTTTTATGGTCGGCGAGAGAGTGAAAAGGAAGGTGAAACAATAAATGAAATTGTACTTATCAGACTTTAGTTTTTAGGAGCCAGTTAAAGAATCTTGTTGTTGTCGTCTTCTTTGTTGATTGCGAAAATGTTGAGGAAGAGGTAAAAGAATTTAGCATGAGTGAAGAAGGAGACCGAATGTGTGACGCGACCTTATGTCCTGGTCAGACTTTAAGTTTTCTTTGTTACATTTAAGCGTGTCGTCTATCTCTGTTCCCATTTGACTATCTTTTGCCGGTCAAGAGACGTGGTTAAGTAGTGAAATCTAGTCACGTAGTCAGATACAACCGCATACCCATTTTTTAGGTGTTAAGAAAATTTGGCCGGTAGTATATATATATATATATATATATATATATATATAAAATGCCACACTAATAAAAAGAGTGGACAATTTATTCAGAAGGAAAATTTTCGAGAGCGCCGCTATCCAATCCTACCAAAACATCAATTTGCGCCCCGGATTTTTCCCAATCTCACCATTGCTTGTGGAAACTATATTGAAACAAACTAAAATGCATGGTGGGAATTTCAAAGAAAACGGTTGATTTCCTTTTTTCATTCTAAAATCTCGTGCTTTTGCACTGCACGTGGGGGAGTTCTGGAACACACTAAACACACAGAATGGACAATTTTCGAAGAAAACTAATAAATTCCCTTCATCTTAACGTCGCGTGACTTTGCACATGAAGAAATTCTAAAAACCGAAATATTCCGTTAATTTTTTTAAAATGATTTGTGAGCGTCTTTGTGGGTATCAACACTAATTTTGTTTATAGATACGTAATTTAGAATAAAACTCATTTCGTCTTTTTGCCTTGAAAAAGTCCATCATGGACGAAGCTCGTAGGTGATTTAAAATACAGTTTTCCTCTTGTCTTTATTTTATTTAACCATATATATATATATATATATATATATACTACCGGCCATAATTATGAAGCCACCAAAGTTTTTTTTTTTTAAGAAAATGATGTATTTCATAATATTTTCAGTATTTATTGCCAAGTGGATAATTCTAAATGAAAATAGAATTGTTCTTTTTTTTTTAATACTGCGCAATAACATGTGCATCAAATAAACAGTTCTGGTGTTCAGTTTTTGTGCTCTCTTCCCCATGCTAGTCTCTTCTTCTTATTGGCTAGCCGAAGCAAAGGCTTCCTGGCTGCCTTGTAAAAATTTGCAAAGTAATAATAAGAAAATAACCATTCTATTTTCATTTAGAATTATCCGCTTGGCAAACCATCAAAGATAAAGGAAAAACTTGAAGCAACTGAAATGTGGTTCTACAGAAGGATGCTGCTCATATCATGGATCGAGCATGTGAGCAATGATGAGGTCTTGGAAATGATGAAAAAAAAAAAGGAAATTAATACTGAGCATCAGGAAGAGACAGCTGAAGTTCCTGGGACACGCAGTGAGGAAGGAGGGCTTGGAGAACCTGATACTAACAGGCCAAATAGAGGGAAAATAGACAGGGGAAAGCAACAGATAACATATTTGAAGGACTTAATCAGGTGGATGACGGAACGAAGATTGCACGGTGTAACAGGAGAAGGCGTGCTCAGAGCCACCAGGGATAGGGAAACGTGGAAAGCCATGATCGTCTATGTCCTGAAGGGACAAGGCACATAGAAGAAGAAGAATGAATACTAAAAATAGTATGAAATACATAATTAAAAAAAAACCGGGATGGCCTAATAACTATGGGTGCTAATATATATATATATATATATATATCTACATAGTCATCCGCAGACAGATCTGTTTCGCTGTATTACAGCTCATCAGTACGGTTAGACTCTGATTGCTTTTAACCCAGGATTGAAACCTGAACGAATCGGCTATACTACCTCTGGGCCATGGGCGCACGGTAGAAAAAAGCGAACTTTTATATATATATATATATATATATATATATATATATATATATATATATATATAATTTTTTTTTTATCATATCACCCCGAGCAAGGCGGTAACGCCACTGATGTGCAGGGGGCTACATAGGTGTGAAAAGATTAGAAAAGAGAAAACCGGAAACCGCATCCTAAACAGGAAACAAGGGATGAGCCTCTTCACCTGTTCAATAGACGTGGGTGGAGTGTGAACCGGGTGATATTTTAGTCTATCTACTCCAATTAAATATATATATATATATATATACATAATCACATCCGCCTCACCTGCTATCTATTTCCGCTGTACCGTTTAGGAAGGACTGCCTTAAACGAAGGACCCATTTATCTACAATGTTTCTAATTGATTAAAACTTTGTCTTTATATATAAAAACGACCCATTTTTCATACAAGCTTTATCAGTTCACTTATCGAATCGCTAAAAATAAAAGACAAACCCCTCCCCACAAAAAACGTAAATGGTACTTTAACCGTTAGCTGTGTTCAGACAATCGGTAACGCATCGGTTGGCCTGTCTATCCGAATGAGTAAGCCTTATTGATTCGCACCCCCCATCATCTCCTTCGAGGCAACGAACCATGACCTTTCATCGTTTTTGGCAACACGTGACTTGAGTGTCAGGCTATGATAATATGGTCACGTCACTTTTTCTTCACCCAATTCCAGTTACCCAGCCAACAAGGTGACTTTTTTTTATGGATATTCATTGAATTCAGTCCAAAATAAGGTCGAACGGGGTGGTGGATCGGAGAGATAGTGTCGCTTGTTAATGTTACGAATGAGGAAGGCCCAATTACCTTGAAGGTTAGAGTTGAAAATTATTAATTGGGCGTGAACCAAAATTGTCAACGTATACTTAACAGGTGCTCCGACATGGTGAACTTTTTCTCTATTAAGCAAATCAATGTTTTAACAACAAAAATACTATTAAGTAACCGAAGGTGATAAATCCTTCTGAAAATACAGAGTGCGAAAGATAAATTGTCTAAATGACGCAAAAACGAAAATAACAATGACATCTCATTTTCAAAGATATATTTACCAAAATACACAAGAATATCTTGAAATACTAAAGAGTAGATTTCATTGGCTGACAGAATGAAAGCTGTGATCAAAGCAAAAAGCTATTATAGTAAATATTAAATTTATTTTGTAACAAGTATTTTATTCTTGTTAAAGCATTTGTTGAGTAAATCAAATAAAATTACTTTAATTAAATTGTTTATTTTCTGTCAATATGCCTCAAAAAAGATAAAATAGTTCTTGTCCTAATACGTTTGCACAGTACTATATATATATATATATATATATATATATATATATATGCTAGCAGTATAGCCCGGCGTTGCTCGGGTGTAATGAAAGCTTCAAAACTAATCCATGGTCCTGGAGCTCAGACTCTTTGGACGTTGGCACGAAAGACTAAAAAGCAATAGTTGTTTCCAGTTAAAGCGAAACCGTAGACTGAAAGAAAAATGAATGGATGTAATTCAAATTTTGATTTCCTGGTATCTATATCTAGTAAGTTTTTTTCGTCGTAAACTGAATTTTGAAGGCTAAATAAGTCCTCTGAGTAAATGGTATAATGGCTGAGACTAAGAATTACAATTATGCCTACTTAGAGCTAAACCCGAAGCAAAAATTAAAATAAAAGGGCTGAAAAAATACAAACATACAGGCAGATAAACAGACACACACACAAACATCTTGCCTTTAATATATATATTATCGATTTTCTGCACTATTGTAAGAACTGCAACCTTGAAACTTCTGAATATCGTTTTTTATGTCTTTGTCTATCCATTTTCGATATTTATCGGGGGTACCTCGACACAAATCCTAGCTAAGAACACTCGCAGACGCTTATAGTACAATTGTGTAAATTTTCAAGAAAATCAGTTCAGCCGTTTACACAATTGTACTATAAGCGTCTGCGAGTGTTCTTAGCTAGATTTTGGGTCGAGATACCCCCGATAAATATCGAAAATCGATAATCGAAAAAATCGGGTGATAGAACAAGTGGTCCGATTTTAATTAAATTTGATACACTCATAGACAAAGACATAAACGATATTCAGAAGTTTCAAGGTTGCAGTTCTTACAATAGTGCAGAAAATCGATACTATATATATATATAAAAAGGCAAGATATTTGTGTGTGTGTCTGTTTATCTGCCTGTATATCTGTATTTTTTCAGCCCTTTTATTTAAGTTTTTGCTTCGGGTTTGACTCTAAGTAGGTATAATTGTAGTTCTTAGCCTCAGCCATGATACCATTTACTCAGAGGACTTATTTAGCCTTCAAAATTCAGTTTACGACGAAAAGACTTATTTGATATCGATACCAGGAAATCAAAATTTGACTTGCATCCATTCATTTTTCTTTAAGTCTACGGTTTCGCTTTATCTGGAAACAAAACTACATTGAGCGGCTTTTGGCTTCGAAATATAGGTAATCTCACCATTACCTTCAATTGTATAATTCAGCAAATTAAAAATGATAATGAATAATTTCTTTTATTTAATATTTTTTTATTCGTTAGAATGATGCAGCTTTATGGGAGAAATCAAATCGCTTTATTAGTTACCCCACCGCATTTTCGATATTCAACTTTAGCGGACCCGAAGCAGACGACCATCACGTTTAATTTCGTTCATTTTAATTTTTTTATTTTTAATTTTTTCAGCGCAGTTCTATCGATTGTTACTTAAACTTTCCGATCATCAAAAAAGTTTTTTTAAAAATTAGAATATTTAAACAATTTTTTTTTTGTGGTGGTGGGGGATCAGTTTCTCATACATCGTTAAAGTAAATCGATCCTCCATTTTCAGTTCACTCACGTTGGGGTCTCTTTGTTGATGTTAATTTCGTTGTTTTTCATTTTTTTTTTGTTTAAATATTGAAATTTTTTCAATTTTTTTTGTCATTCGTAAAGTTTAAGGTGTAATTGATAATACTGCACTGAAAAAAAGTCCCAAAATTTGATAATGAACAAATTTACAGGTGGCGGTAATGTCGTACCGGCGACTGGTTTCAAAATGGAGGCTCGATTTACTATAACTTTGTATGAGAAACTGATTCCACCAAAAAAAAATGTTTAAATATTGAAATTTTTCAAAATTTTTTTGTTAGTTGTAAAGCTAAGGGAGTAATTGATAGGATTGCGCTGAAAAAAGTAAAAAAAAAAAAAAAAAAAAAAATCAAAACAATAAAATTAAACATGGTGCTAATCTGCTTCAGGTCCGCCCTAACTATTACAAGGGATTTTTGAAAATGAAAAAAAAGAATCTTGAAAATTTTATTTTACTTTTAATTGAAAGCTAAATAATTAAATTTAATATTTCCTGAAAGCAAAATACTATGGTTTATTTCAATTAGAAATTATATTGATTGGAATATAAAAGTTTGGGATTTTTTTCAATTTTTGAATTTTGCAGCCATTTTTGACCGATTGACACATTTGTAAACAAAAGTTAATTTACGGTTTTTAAAATCTTGCAAAAATAAACCATACATGTTTGACACATTATTTTTGAAAAATTAGCAAATTTTTATGTTAAATTAATCTGATTTACACAATTATTCCTTATTTATAGCGTGAAATTTAGCATAAAACTGTTTTATCACATATTTGAACTTTTTGACATCAAGGATTTGTTGACAGATTCTTGAGTAGAGATAAAGTGTATGGCGTTTATAAGTAACAAAATTTTACAAATTTTTTGGGGGGGGGGGGGGTAAGGGAGAAAACTATGACTTTTTAATTTGCCCATAGCAGTTACCATACAAAAAACAATTCAAACACACACAAAAAAAATTAAAATTATTTGAAAAATATGGAGGCAGAACAATTTTTATTAAACTTTTCAATTTTAGATAGGCAATATAATCATCAATTCTTAACAAAAAAAAAAAAACTTTAACAGTTCTTTGAAAATTTATAAATTATTATAATCACAAAAAAAAATGAAAACAATTTTTTAAAAATTTCATTCCTAATCGAAAAAGTTTTCCTTCAGATTATAATGTCCTTAATTTTTATTATTTTATAGTGAGTTGCTTATCTATTCTTTTCTGTTAGTAGTGGAGAGTCTGTTCTAGTGAAGGGAACTTGTATACTGTTGCAGGTTGACGGAATTTGGCCTTGTTATAGATAGCCCCACGATAAGTCATATAATGATTACAAATCAAGAAAGGCAATTTGAGTTGAAAGATAACATTTTATATAGTTATAAGTATAGGTCCAACGGAGGTTAAAATGTTCATGGCAATAAAATGCCGAAAGAGAATTAATGCTTAGGAATGTGGGGAGTGCTATGAGTAAGGAATGTCTTTGATGTAGTCGCTCCTTAGTTCAGTAAGTAGTTTTTGAGGCAGGGAAGAAGGAAAGAGGTAAGGGAGGCGAGCGTAGTAATCCATTTGACTTCGGTCAAGGGAGCTACTAATTACTGTCTTCTCCTCGAGTCGGTCTGCCTGTCGATGCTTTCTGTATCCGCTTTTTATATGTTCTTTTTGGATCACAGCAGCTCATTTGGGATTTCACGCTTGTATTTGGTTCTGTGCTTCCCATTGGCTGAAAAATAAAATTCTCGTAGGCTCACGAACTGGAAATTTAATATTTAATTAATTTTTTGTTTTCAACCAGAACATCTGCGCGGAGCCGGCGGAACACGGACGACTTTTGGTCATTTGCTTTTTGGTCGTGAAAGTGCAAACATCCGGTCCATAGCTTTTGTTCGGTATCACCACAATTTATTCAAACAATTAAAAGCGTATCAAATTAATTAATATTAGAGTTTTATTGTATTTTTCATATGAAGATGCCAAAAAAATGGGTCGACTCGTGATTAGCCTCAAAAGACGTGTAGTTTTTCCGACGTGGAATTCAAATGCTCCCATAAAGATGTGAAATGTCGTGGTTAACATTTCAGTGACATGTTTCTTAGTAACTTTTCTAAATAAAACATTACTTTTCATTAAAAATCAGCGAGAACTTAATCAAAGTTCTAATATTTTTTATCATAAATCTGTGGAGCCTTGAATAAAAGTTGATGAAGTTGAGGCGAGCATTGAAGAAAAACTGACTCTACCCGAACAAATACACGACAATGTGATTTTGCAACATGACAACGCCAGGCCACATGTTGCAAAACGGATGAAAACCTAATCAGAGAAGTTTCCTCCCTTACGCGAAAAAAGTGCTGCTCAGCCAGGCCATGTGCCATCGATCGGTACAAGTGATAATCGAACGGGACAATGTCTACTGAATACGGCGGATAGTGTAGAACTTCTTATTTAAATGTTTCTAAGTAAGTTTTCACCCGTTTTCCAACATGTAGCCTAACGTTTTAATGTTGCAGAAAAACTTTATCGTGTCTGTTCCGTACAGCGGCCGTTTTTTTTAATGATCCGCTCAAATGTATCAATTTTAGGCAATAGTGATCTCCCTCTAGCTATGAATCAAATAACAGGACAGATTGGGTTCTATAGCTTTGGCTGGCAACCAGTTTACTGCAGAAAGCAATGGCATCCTACTGGAAGATAATCTTCTGCCCAGTCAGTCATGTCTCTTTCGATACATGATCACCCAAAGCATGTATCACGTATAGCACTTAACTGACTGAATATAATAGTTGGTGTCATGATTAAGGCTTCTACTGGTCATAAAGTGGAGGATGGGTTTTATATTGTTTTGAAGTAATAAACAGATCCCCCATTAACTACTACTTAATAATATAATACATCGCGCCTCCCAATAAGAGGACAGATTGGGTTCTATAGTGGGTTATCTGTTCTAGTGAAACTTAGTTGTATGTTGTAATAGATTAACTGGATTTGGCCTCGTTAGTAGATAGCCCACTATAAGTTATAAAAGGGGTTATAAAACAAGAAAATCAAATTGAGTATAGAAACAACATTTTATATATACACATATCAATTACGTTTTTTTTTTTTACAAATAAAGTAATGTCTTTAGGATAGATCCAAAGGACGTTAAAATGTTTATGGCAGTAAATGCTGAAAGAGAGTTTGTGGGTATGTATGTGTGAACATTGTCAGTTAGGAATGTCTTTGATGTTTCCTGTCCTTTGCTCGGGTATGTAGCTCAGGGGACAGCGAAGAAGAATGTGAGAGGGAAAGGCGAGGCGAGCATAGTGGATCGCTTGACGAGGTCAAGGGACGCGCTAATTATACTCAAACTTTCTCAACTCTGGTGATGCTTTTTGTGTCGGTTTTTTATTTCGTCTTTGTGGGTCCCAGCAGGGCTTCCCATTGGCCGATAAATAAAATTCGTGTAGGTTCGCGAACTGGAATTTGATATTTATTAATTTTTGGTTTTCTGACAGAACATATGCGTGGAGCCAGGTGCGCAAAGACCAGTTTTGGTCATTTGCTTTCTGGTCCTGAGAGTGCAAACATCCGGTCCCTCGCTTTGCTCGGTATCACCACAGTTCTATAGACTTGGCTGGCAACCAGTCTACCGCAAGCTACTGCGGGATAATCTTCTGTCCAGTCAGTCATGTCTCTTTCGAGACATGATCGCCCAAGCGTGTATCACTTATGGCACTTAACTGACTGACTGAATATAATCGTTGGGATCATGATTAAGGCTTCTACTGGTCATAAAGTAGGGGATCGGTTTTATATTGTTATGAAGTAATAAACTGATCCCCTACTAATTACTACGAAATAATATTATACATTTTGTCTCCCTCATGATAGGACAGATTGGGTTCTATAGGCTTGGTTAGCAACCAGTCTACCGCAGAAACAATGGCAAGCTACAGTGGGATAATCTCCCCAGTCAGTCATGTCTCCTTCGAGACATGATCGCCCAAATCGTGTATCACGTATGGCACTTAACTGACTGACTGACTGACTGAAATTAAACACATATATGAATTTTCTTCTCTTTCTACATTCATAAATCACAAACGTATTGTTTCTTATATTCAAAAGAAAATCATTTTCACAATGATCTAATATTGAACAGAAATTTCCATATCGTAATATAAACTATATTAATCTATCTATAGAAATAAAAATGTACTTGTCCGTTTGTTGCTATTCGCTAATCTAGAAAATGGCTGCACCAATTGTTTTGAAATTTTACTATAGCATTTTAATCGAATACGAGCGTGTTTTTATATACCTTATATTAAAAAGCGGATGTGCGTTGTGGTGCAGTGGATATCGTCTCGGAACGACAAATCGGCAAGCCGAGTTCGAAATCTAATTAAATTCTTTGTATTCACTTACTTGCAAATACTCTTGAGAAAGGTATTAATCCGTCACTTCCCTCCGGTTATGGTTTAAATAACAGGACAGATTGGGTTCTATAGCCTTGGTCGGCAACCAGTCTACCACAGAAAGCAATGGCAACCTACTTCAGGATAATCTTCTGCCCAGTCAGTCACGTCTCTTTCGAGACATGATCACCCAAAGCGTGTATCAAGTATGGCACTTAACTGACTGATATTAGAAAATATATATTTTGCAAATCTAACAGAACCGATGAGAGCCGAACCAGAAAACTTTCATTTTCAATACAAACGCGTTTACAGACAGCTTTGTTATTTCATAGAAAACATAGGAAAACTGCAGATTTAAGGTAAACGAAGGCTTTTATTATTTCTATTTTGGCGGATGTAAACAACAGAAATCCCTCCCCTTTTTTAAAAAAAGAAGTTCTATTCATTTTTTTTTCAACAAATTATTATCGATATCCCATTTATTTCGTTGGTTTAGTAAATAAATTTCTTTTTTTTTTTCATTTAACCAGACTGAGCCACAGCAACGCGTGGCCGGGTACAGCTAGTTTTAAACTTAATTATAAGAAGCATTTTATATAAAAATGTATTATCAGCAATTTTGATATAAAATATGTCTATTTATGCTCTCTTTTGTTTTTGTTTGCTACCGCCCCGAGTCAGGGTGACTGTGAGAACAACAGCAATTTGAGAGTTGTTCGTGAAAACCTCTAATCTCCCAATCAGAGGCCTTGCTGCCGGATGTAATTTGTCGTCAGACCCAGGATTGTTGGTAATTTTGCTATAAAAAATGTATTTTTTATACTTTCATAGTGTTTTGCTTTTGTTTTGGTTTTCACTATTTATCCATAGCTGGGACACTAACAGTTACTACCAACTCGTGTCAGGGTAGACCTGGGAACAACAGCAATTAAGAGGTGTTTCTATGCTCCTCACAACCTCCAATATCCCGATAAGAGATTTTGCTGTCAGGTTTAGTTTATGCCCAGGGCTTTAAATAAAAAATTCTGCGCAATGGACTTGGCATGACGAAGGTTTCTGCTCGGCGAGTGCCACGCCTTCTGACACCCAAAAGAGCACCAGGCTGAACACATCAATTGTTTGAGGCAGTGTCAGGTTCAATATTTTAACAATGAGCAGAAACAATCCATGCAGGGGAAACATCTCACCTCCTCCAAAGAAGGCCAAGGTCGTTTCACCTGCAGTTCATATCAGATCAAGTGCTCCTGCTATTCATCTCGTGGTTTTCGACAAAATCCAAAAAATGATCTGTAATGCAGTTGACCTTGACCTGGCGTTTCGATATCACTCACTTTGTCGCCGACGTTACGTGGCATCCCTCTGTCTTTTTTACAAATATTTTCATGGTAACTGTTTGACAAACTTTTTCTTTGTGCCCGACCGCGTGAATTTAAAGACATCTAGGTCCTACTCTTTTACCATTGAAATAGTTACATACAGCTACCTCTTCAACTCCAACAGTTTCTTTTCTCGCATCTTTATTTCCTAATACCCTCTGTACCCAGTCGTTTCTTTCACTGTAACCCCCTACACCTTAGTGGCGGTCAAGCCTTGCTTGGGATGAAATGATTAAAACTATATATATATATATATATATATATATATATAAAAGGAAAAACAGAAAACAAAAGCGAAGGAGGCGACCTCAGTTTTTAGGGAGGCAAAAATCATTGCCCTTGATGACTATCTTCAAAAAGGGGGCAACACCATCAACAGATGGTCCTGGGAATGACGGTAAACTGCAAGGCCTTTGATTGGGAGGTTGTGAGGAGCATGGAACCACCTCTTAATTGCTGACCCGGAATGGTAGCACATGTTAGGGTCCCAGCTATGGGCAAATAGTTAACTCCCAAACTGGAGTCAAAACAATATGAAAGTATAAAAATATACTTTTATCGAACTATATACATACATAAAAATAGACTTTATAAAAAAATATACATTTTTAAGAAACAAATATCACCAACAATACACTTTTGAAGAAAAATAATTACCATAACACATTTCTGAAGGAAAAAAATTATTCTCAGCAAAAAAATTTTGAATACAAAACAAGAAGACATTTTTATTTTTTTAAAATAAAAAGAATAAAAACAAAACACTTATATTAAAATCTGACTAAATCAACCTCATAACTGAAAATTAAAAACAATACCTTAGAAACCAACCTTTCTGGCATTTTGGCATTAAATAACCCACAGAGGTGTTGATATGCCGTTAAACAAAACTCAGATACATTTACACAAAATAGACTTTTATCAAATCTGATTAAATCACACTTCTCACTATAACCGAACATCAAAAGAATTTTTTTTTTAATCATATCACCCCGAGCAAGGCGGTAACGCCACTGATGTGCAGGGGCCTACGTAAGAGTGAAAAGATTGGAAAAGAGAAAGCCGGAAACCACATCCTAAACAGGAAACAAGCGATGAGCCTCTTCACCTGTTCAATAGACGTGGGTGGAGTGTGAACCGGGCGATAGTCTAGTCTATCTACTCCAAATACTTTAAAACCCAACATTTTTGACATTAAATAACCCACAAAGGTGTTGATATGCCGTTAAACAAAATTCAAACTTAAACTCAAAACCATCAACAGAGAGTATTATGGCAACTTACTGAAAACTTACGAAAGTATATCAAGGCCAAACGTACAGGAAGCTGGTGAAATGGCCGTTGGTTCAAAAGGACTGTGTGGGACTGTGGCTTTGAACTGGTCGATCACTCACCCTATTCTTTTATTTGACCATCATCTGTATCCTAACATGAACAACCACTTGACAGTCAACTAGTATCGCAGTGATAAGGACATCATATATGCTTTCCACATTCATAAATCACAAACGTATTGTTTCTTATATTCAAAAGAAAATCATTTTCACAATGATCTAACATTGAACAGAAATTTCCATATCGTAATATAAACTATATTCATCTATCTATATAAATATATCTATATAAAAATGTCCTTGTCCGCTAATCTAGAAAACGTCCGCACTAATTGTTTTGAAATTTTACTATAGCATCTTAATCGAATACGAGCGTGTTTTTATCTACCTTATATTAAAAAGCGGATGTGCGTTGTGGTGCAGTGGATATCGTCTCGGAACGACAAATCGTTCAAAAGTTTTTGATTAGCAGGATTAACAGTATTTTTTGAACAGTCAGATGTCACCTTATGTGGAAAGAAACAATTCAGTTATTAATAAGAAGAGTTGAAATGAATGCATGCAAGCTTTCACAGCTCTAGCATCACTCCTTCATAGTCAGCCTATGAATATTTCAGCCCACCCTCGTCCCTGAAAAAAAAAATAATGCAGTTATTAATAAGAAGAGTTGAAATTAACGCCTGCAAGGTTTCACAGCTCTAGCATCACTCCTTCATCGTGCTCCTCGTAAGTGGAAGAGAATATATAATTAAGCTTCTAACTTTCCACCCGATCAAAAATTTTTTGTTCGGCAGGAAACTCACATCAAAACAAGAAACTGTAAAACTGTTTTAATAAGAATATTTTCTAAATGTCAACCAATGGCCGTTTGAAAATATTTTGTGTTTAGTTCTAAATGAGCATAAAATGAATGGCTGTATTTCACCACAATATTCCTTGGATTTCTATTTATTAATCGTTTCACTCAAAGCAATCGCGGTATCGTCACTGATGCGCAGGAGGCTACGTAAGAGTAAAAGTTTAAACAGGAGGAGAGTGAAGAGAAGGACGAGCCAGTTGCAGGGGGGTGTCAGAGAAGGAGCAAGAGAAGGATGGGAACACAGGTGTGAAGACAGTTGTGAAGGTGGAGTGAAAGAAAAAGAACAAGATATACAGGGTGATTTAGAAAGAACTGGAGCCAAGTGTATAAGGGATGGGAATTGACATTGCATTTAAATTTTTTTCTTTCCGTATATTTGCTTTCCTGATAGCTATAATCTTCAAGAGTTTAAGTGCAACGCCAATTGATATCTTCTTGACTCCCAACTTTCTCTTATTCTTTCTCCGACACCACCCTGTGTCTTGTTCCTCTTTCTTTTCGCTCTCCTCTCATGTAGCCCCCTGCACACCAGTGGCAGTACTGACTTCCTTGGGGTGAAAGGATTACAAAAAATAATTTTGTTGAGCAATGGGCATATGTTTCTGGGCAATTATTTCACGCCGAATCTGAAAATCAAGTCTATTTTGCCTCATCACATCACGGTTTCTCGGTACAGATAATTTTTTTTTTGATAGGCCCAAATACCTATTTAACCAGGACCAAGTAGAACCAACCTTGATCGCTTTCAGGTTAGAATTGTTTATCATAAAAGAAAGAAAATACTAATAAAGAATGTATTTTCAGCATTTTCAGTTCATAAACATTTTCATGAGCCAAAAATGAATCACCTACCAGTTAAATTTTATCCCTATGAAGTAATAATTTTAATGAGTACAGAAACTCATAAGTCTGTCAGTCAGTTAAGTTCCATAGGTGATACACGCTTGGGCGATCATGTCTCGAAAGAGACATGACTAACTGGACAGAAGATTATCTTGCAGTAGATTGCCGTTACTTTTTGCGGTAGGCTGGTTGCCAGCCAAGGCTATAGAACCCAATCTGTTCTGTTATTTAACCCATAGCATCACATTTTCTCAGTACAAATAATTTTTCTTTTACTTTAATTAGGCCAAAATACCTCTTTAACCAGGACTATGTGAAAGATTCTAGGAAGACTTTTACCTTTGTTGCAATTAATTCGCGCTATGTTGCAAGCTGAAATGCTCTATATACCTTGTTCGGATTTGTTCTCATCTTTATTGTCATATTCACGACGTTTCGGGCGTTGTACGCTCTGGCCTTCTTCAGGTCATTGGAATTTCAAACCGAACTCTTTTTTTTATCACTGGGTTATATCATCCTCAAGAACGCATGGCCAACGTTTTTATTTCCTGGATCATGTGTCTTTGAGTCAATATGCCCCATTGGATAAGAGTGTTGGTTAGATCCAGTGACTTGAGCAAAAGGATTCTGAGTTCAATACCTGGCTACAGCAGTGTTAAACAAATAACGTAGAGAGTTGACCTAAAGGAAGATAACTAAGACATCCAGAAGTGGCATGGCTCATGGAACGAGAACATTATACTCAGGGATCGAAATACAGCATTGGGAAAGAGTTGGATGAGTCTAATAGTGATAACGAAGTTACAAAAGTTCAGAAAACTTACTTTATTCTCCTGATGGTAAGGGCCTCAGTGTCTACGCGGAGGCCTAGAACAAGTCCCTTAAGGTGGCAGTGATGCCCTGAGTCAAGGAGTACATACTGGAAGGGCTTATGTCTAGCAAACATGACTCTGCACCCTGCTACACAAGCAGGAGAACCCAGTTATGGCTGTTAGACAATTTCTCCAACCACATCACGCCTTACGTATGGCCAACTGTCTCCCCAAATTGCAAACCACCTGGTTATTACCTGTGGCGTGCAGGTGAGCAACAAAACTCCTTGTTATACCAGAGACGAACTGAAGGCATACCTGAATCTGTTTTCGTGGAGTTGATGAAATTTGCTACGTCATCTGTGGTATTTAACTTTAAGCGTTATAACAGAAGACGGAAAGTGCGACACAGAGATTCGAAGGCGAATTGGCATGGCGAAGGAAGAATTCCAGAAGTTGAGTAAAGTATTAAAAAACAGGACAATTTCCCTAGAAACAATGAAGAGAGTACTGGGTTGCTATGTGATGTCAGTTCTTCAATATTGCAGTGAATGGTGGACAATACCATCAAAGATGAAGGAAAAATTTGAAGCAACTGAAATGTGATTCTACAGAAGGATGCTGAGAATATCATGGATCGAGCATGTGAGCAATGATGAGGTCTTAGAAATAATAGAAACAAAAAGAAAATGAATACTGAGCATCAGGAAGCGACAGCTGAAGTTCCTGGGAAATGCAATGAGGAAGGAAGGCTTGGAGAATCTGATACTAACAGGCCAGATAGAGGGAAAAAGAGACAGGGGAAAGCAACGGGTAATATATTTGAAGGACCTAATCAGGTGGATGACGGAACGAGGATTGCATGGTGTAACAGGAGAAGTCGTGCTCAGAGCCACCAGTGATAGGGAAACGTGGAAAGCCATGATCGCCTACGTCCTGAAGGGAAAGGGCACATAGAAGAAGAAGAGTACTATGTACCGACAGATTGGGGTCGCGATGGGCTCTACTTTTGGTTCGGCACTTGCAAATATCTTTGTCGGCTTTCACGAGGAGAAAATCCGTAGTAGTTTACTTCACCCCCAACTTGTCGATATGTGGACGACACTTTCTGTTTATTCGATATTTGAGGCACACTAGTTTCTCTCTGTTCTGAATAAAATCCAACTAGTACTGAAGTTTACTGTTGAGAAAGAATCGAATTCTCAACTATGTTTTTTTAGATGCTCTATCTCATACAGAAAGTAGCAGTGGAGAGTGACAAGAAGGGACTACAAATAAACTTTAAGAAAACTGAGTGCATGGTCATCAGCAAAAGATACAACCCAAAATGCCAAATACAGGTGGGGGATAACAGAATCAAACAAGTCCAAGAATTTAAGTACCTAGGAAGTGTTCTAACAGGAGATGGAAAGTGCGACACAGAGATCCGAAGGCGAATTGGCATGGCAAAGGACGCGTTCCAGAAGATGAGCAAAATACTAACACACAGGAAAATCTCAATAGAAACGAAGAAAAGAGTGCTAGACTGCTACGTGATGTCAGTTCTTCAGTACGGCTGTGAATGCTGGACAATATCATCGAAAATGAGGACAAAACTGGAAGCGGCCGAAATGTGGTTCTACAGAAGGATGCTACGGATATCGTGGACTGAGCATACAAGCAACGACGAAGTGTTAGAAAGAATGGCAACAAAAAGGAAATTGATGCTGAGCATCAGGAAGAGACAACTGAAGTTCCTGGGACATGCAATGAGGAAGGAGAGCCTGGAGAACCTGATACTGACTGGACAGATAGAAGGAAGGAGAGACAGAGGAAGGCAGCGGATAACATATTTGCAGGGCCTGATCAGGTGGATGACGGAACGGGGGTTGCCAGGAGCAACAGGAGCAAAGATACTAAGAGCCACAAGGGATAGGGAGACGTGGAGATCCATGATCGCCTACGTCCTGAAGGGACAGGGCACATAGAAGAAGAAGAAGCACATCGGACGTCTACAACTTTTCTCACCTCAGTTTATAGGAAACAAACATTTGCGGGGTTAATACGCGTTGGGATTCCTTTTGTCCTAAAAAAAAAAAAACGTAAAATAAACATTGTTAGAATCCCAGTTCAAAGGTCATTAATGATTTGTTCTGAGTCTTTCCTTGATGATGAAATTAATTTTGTGAAGAAAACCTTATGGAGTTTAGGGTATCCCCACCGACACTGTTCATTCGATTATCCGTAATAAGATTCCGGAATTTAGAAAGGAAACGCTCATTACTGTTAAAAAGATGCCCCGTTTATCTTAGGCTTACCGGGATTGCTTCAAAGTTTGAAAGCATGACGGGACAGATTTCAACTGAAGTTCGTTGTTGTTTTTTCTCGTCCGAAGTACGCATAGTATTTCAAATCCGGTCCATGTTATGTTCTGGACGCAAGGATGTCCTTCCTCTCCACCAAATTAATTCCGTTATTTATAAATATAATTGTAGTTGCGGAGTTGACTACATCGGAAGAACAACTCAGCGTCTTGACATGAAAATAAAGCAACATGTCCCCTGTAAGATAAGAAACCACACCTTACCTCGAAATGGACTCGTTCCAAATACTTACGGATCAGCCATTTGTGAGCACCTTTTTGTGCTGCAAAGTTTAGTGATGATTGGTTTACTGTTGTGGCCCGATCTCACTCTTTATTCGATCTTAAGGTGCTGGAGGCTTTATATATCGGGTCCCACAAACCTTCCCTGTGCAAAAAGCGTGACTTGTTGGGGCTCGATATTATTAGCTTCTAGCTTTTTGCATTCATAATATTTTTTGCCGTCATTTTCCATGGCACACTTAATTTTGATTCCAATTCAAATCTCCCGTAGAGTCCTGATGAGCGGGAGCGAAACCGGTTGCTTCTCTTTTGTTTATTACTATTTCATAATGTGTAACAAAAAGCTACACATTTTTATTTCTTTAATATATATATATATATATATATATATATATATATATATATATATATATATAGCAATTAAAGTGTGTAGCTTGTTGTTACACATTATGACATATATATTATGCTCTCATTACGATTCTCTCTAGAGAAGAAAATGTTAAAAACAGTTTCCACTTCTGCTGTATGCGTGACTCTTCAGAAATGAATTGAGTTCTTTCAGTGACTGGCGTGTGTATACATTGCTTATATACAGCACGTTAAAATTTCCCTTCTCTTATTCCTTGTGCCTATGGTTTAGGGGGTTGCCACTCCGACTGACACCAAATCAGTCGATTTTCGATTCCGGCCAGCAGCAAGTGAATGTGTCTAGCCACACAGATGAGCTGTGATACAGCGAAACAGGCTTGTATGTGGATGACTAATATATATATATATATATATATATATATATATATATATAGTCATCAGCAGAGAGACCTGTTTTGCTGTATCACAGCTCATCAGTACGGATGATGGCCAGGATTTAAACCTGACAGATTTGATATCAGTCAAAGAGTTTACTACTATGTTATTGGCAGAGAAAGGCAGACTTCAGCGTGTTATATATCCACAATGTAAGCACACGCCAGTAGCCGAGAGTGTTCAAATTCATTACTGAATGGACGATACGTTAATCGCGATGAATACCTACTGCTTTTTAAAGTCTATCATTTCCCCAACGTACTCAATCGACGGGCGAGATCATAAATATATTAGAAGCAAGTGGATATGTCTAGTCACACTGATGAGCTGTGATACAGCGAAACGGGCTTGTATGTGGATGACTAATATATTATGCTCTCATTACGATTGATCTCTGTGGAGAAGAAAATTTTAAAAACAGTTTCCACTTCGGCTATAATGCGTGACTCTTCAGAAATGAATTGAGTTTTTTTTTTTTTTTAATCATTTCACCCCGAGCAAGGCAGAAACGCCACTGATGTGCAGGGGGTTACATAAATGTAGAAAGATTAATTAGAAAAGAGTGAGGAGTACAAGCTAGTTAGAAAGGAACAATAGAAAGCTGAGAAAGCAGGTGCAATGACAGATACATGGGCGGAGAGAACGTGAAGATTATACAGGGGAGGGGAGAGAGCTAGAGTCCAGTGGTTAGTAGGTGAGTATTAACTTTGCTTTTAAATTTCTGGAGGTCGTAGCCGTCAGGAAAGCAAGAATACGGGAGTGAGTTCCACAGGCGGGAAGTGCGAGAGAGGAAACTGCAGGAGTAGAATTGTCGTCTGCGTTCTCTCGGTGACTGGCGTCTGTATACACTGCTTACATTCAAGACGTTAAATTTTCTCTTCTCTGACCCCATCGCCGATGGCTTAGGGCGTAGAGACTCTGCGTGACACCAAATCAGTCGAGTTTCGATCCCGACCAGAAGCAAGTGGATATGTTTTAGCCACACTGATAATCTGTGATACAGCGAAACGAGCTTGTATGTGGATGACTTATATAAATTATATTTTAGAGCATGTACATAATTTTTTAAAATGTATATCCGCTACAAAGGTACATTTGTTTCGACATTGAAACTTCAATGTCTCATCAGGCGGTATGTAAAGGAATGGAAAGTCTCTTTTCTTATATTTGGTCAGTTGTGTTTGAGGTGATGGTGGGGGTTAGTTATAGGGGAACAAGTCACGTGTATTGACCGTTGGAATTTTGAAGAAAGTGGTGTGGGTAGTTAAAATGGTTGATTAATGAGAGTCTTTGATTTCTAGACAGATTTAACATCAGCAGCTAGAGTGTAAGTTTTATTATCTTGTTAGAATGTAAGTTTTTATTATCTTGTGGCTAGACTATATGTATATATATATATATATATATATATATGTGTGTGTGTGTGTGTGTGTGTGTGTGTGTGTGTGTGTGTGTGTGTGTGTGTGTGTTGCTAACTTGCGAGGTCCATGCTGTAGTTGAGAAACTGGCAGAAATATCGATACTTTTGAATAAAAGAGAGATATATTGTGTGAGTAATATATATATATATATATATATATATATAGAGAGAGAGAGAGAGAGAGAGAGAGACAGACAGACAGACAGACAGAGAGAGAGAGAGAGAGAGAGCGAGAGAATAAAGGGATTTACCACACCACATGTAATACGACTCCGCCCATGAAACAACTTCACCCAACTCATAAAGACTTAATCCAAAATTAATCTTAATTTATCGAAAATAACCCGCTAAGGTATGCAAGCCAACAGCAATATGTTACTTATGGACGCATCAGGTGGGAGATTATTTGCATGTCCATATATGGTAACACAGTCGTGATTGGATCATTATGTCTGATTAAGTAAAGTGTACTCCTCCTTCCCAAAAGTCATCATATTCATTTACTATAAACGAGATGAAAAAGAATATATATATATATATATATATATATATATATATATATATATATATATATGTGTGTGTGTGTGTGTGTGTGTGTGTGTGTGTGAGATTATATATATATATATATATATATATATATATTTTTTTTTTATAAGCGTTTCACCCCGAGCAAGGCATGTGTATGTAGCCCCCTATGTAGCCCCCTACTGCGCAGGGGGCTACATAGAGTGAAGAAAGGATGATTAAATATAGGAAATGTCAGAGGGTGGGTGATAGGCGGGTAGGGATACCGAGAATGAGGGTTGGGTAGATGAGAGTGTTCTGAGAATAATTGGGAGTTAGAGTGATAGGAGGTGTCTATTGACCCTACATTTAAACAACTGGAGATTGTAGCTGTCGGGAAAGCAGACTTGTGGAAAGGAGTTCCACAGGCGGGAAGCGCGAGAAAAGAAGCTGTTGGAGTAGAATTTACGGTTACATATTATCTGTTTAACTGTAAAAGGGTGGGACCTAGTTGCTAATCTAGTATCTCGTGTAAATTCCTGCTTAGGCGGCACCAGTGCTCTAAGTTCATCGGTGGAGAAGCCATGAAAGTACTTGTAGAAGAGGCACAGGGAAGCCACATCACGCCGGTGAGAGAGTGGTTGCAGCCGGTCTGCCAAGTCAGTATCAACCACGTTACAGATCCTCCTTTGTATTTTGTCAAGAAGCCCAAGGAGAGCAGCAGGGGCACCCGACCAGATACGGCAGCAATATTCAATACACGGGCGGATGGTAGATTTGTATCTGTGCAGAATAGATTCAGGTGGGAAAAACTTCCGGGCCCTGCACAGAGAGCCGATTTTCATAGCGGCAGATTTGGCATTGGATTCGATATAGTCATTCCATTTGAGGTCTGCCGAAAGTGTAAAGCCAAGGAGGCGTAGTATTTTACTCTCTGGGAGGCTAGCCTGTTCCATGCTAATGGGGGGTAGATGCGATTGTCTGTGGTGGTTAGTTGATAACAGAAGCATTGAAATTTACTAGCCATTTCCTACCCCAGGCCACTACGGATTGGAGGTGCTTTTCAAGCTCGGCAGCGAGGTTCGCTTTGTCGCCCACACCTGTATATATGTCAGATTATATGTCAGATTAAATATATATATATATATATATATATATGTGTGTGTGTGTGTGTGTGTGTGTGTGTGTGTGTGTGTGTGTGTGTGTGTCAGATTAAATAAATTGCAAACTCCATGTCTTATGGTCGGTAGTGTATATATATATATATATATATATATATATATATATATATATATATATATATATATACTACCGACCATAAGACATGGAGTTTCTTATTTTTAGTATTTATTGCCAAATTAAAATAGAATGGTCCTTTTGTTATTATTACTTTGCAAAATTTTACAACGTAAGGAAGCAAAAATGAACTCGTCCGCATGACCCCTAATTTTTCTTAATTTTTCATTGATGAAACTGCAATAAAGGTAATTATTAAATATTTATAAATTCATTTGATACACATGTTATTGTGCAATATTAACAAAAGAACCATTCTATTTTCATTTACAATTATTCACTTGGCAATAAATACTAAAAAATAGTATGAAATACATCATTTTTTAGAACACTGGGGTAGCCTAATAATTATGCCCGGTAGTATATATATATATATATATATATATATATATATATATATATATATATATAGTATACTGTAATAGTTGTTACAATGGTTTATAAATTCATAGTAAAACTACACAAAAATTTTCGGGTTTCGAAGCTAGCCCTGTATGTGGACTGCTTCATCCACAGGTGATTTTTTAGAAAAAAAAAATTATATATATACATATATATATAACCAAGTATGGGTGGAATAATATTCCCCATCCAAAGAAACACTATTTTCAAAAAAGTGCTCAATACAAAGTAGAGCTAATAATAATAATAATATTTATTAATAAATTATAACATTAATATGTTATAATATCACTACAAAAGTAGCTATTTTGTTTCGACACTTTTTGTGTCTTTTCAAGTGATGTTGTTATTTTGAAATAACAACATCACTTGAAAAGACACAAAAAGTGTCGAAACAAAATAGCTACTTTTGTAGTGATATTATAACATATTAATGTTATAATTTATTAATAAATATTATTATTACATATATATATTTTGGCAGCATTTTTTCATTAATACAGGTTTCATTGAATAATATAGACTAGTTCTGTCTATTTATTTTGTGTAAGATCCGTTCGTATGATCTGATTAGCTTGATAGTGTTGTCATGGAAAGACGACAAGAAATCGCAATAATTGTTGATTTTTTATCAGGTCTGAGCTTTCGGCTTACATAAGCCATTATCAAAGGATGAACATTTAATGTTCAGTGAACATAGAACATTTAAATTATTACTAACAGATTGGAGTTATACAGAGAAAATTAGACATGTCCATTTTTTGTGTCGTACATGGCTGTAGGCCGAGAAGGAATGGTGGTAGTGGGTTTTTTGTTCAATCGAGTGTATAGTGGCATGAAGGATTGGTCTGGGAACTGCTGCTACTATGGTGTAGGGGGTAAGTATAATAACTATAACCTCCCCCGTCGATTATAGGCATTGAAGTATGTTAGTAGAGGTGTCGAAATTTATTTTATGGTAATAACCCAACCAACCCCAAACATATCACTCTCTTATATCGTAGCCAAATGCACACCAACTACCAACTAGATGAAAATATCCTTAAAAAACTCATAAACACTAATATCTCTCCGACAGACCCCAACAAAATAATTTACGCTAAATCCACAACATCCAACTCAATCGTCCGCAACGACTCCTCCCCCACCGTTAGCGATTTGCAAAAAAACAATGTAGTGTATAAATTCAAATGCCCCTTTCGAGAATGTATCTCTAACAAACTAAATAATACCTACATTGGACATACTACTAACTCGCTTTCGCGGAGGCTTACATTGCACTTAAATGAAAATTCTAACATATTCCGACATTTAAAACACCACGGCTATCAATACACACTTCTTAGGAAAACACTTGTTGAAAATACGCATATACTTAGACAAGAAAATAATAAACGAAAACTGAAAATTCTAGAAGCTATCTACATCAAACAGTTTAAACCTAGCCTAAATAAAATAAATTTCGACACCTCAAAAATGGACCTGTCTAATCTTCTCTATATAACTCCACTCTGTTAATAATTTAAATGTTCTATGTTCACTGAACATTAAATGATCATCCTTTGATAATGGCTTATGTAAGCCGAAAGCTCAGACCTGATAAAAAATCAACAATTATTGCGATTTCTTGTCGTCTTTCCATGACAACACTATCAAGCTAATCAGATCATACGAACGGATCTTACACAAAATAAATAGACAGAACTTGTCTATATTATTCAATGAAACCTGTAATAATATATATATATATATATATATATATATATATATATATATATATATATATATATATAAAAGGAATGAAGAAAATATTTGCAACGTTCAAAACATTAATTTGGAACAGTGCTCAATATAAAAATAGAAAAAATATTTTATTTTATTTTTAATTTAATTTAAATGAATTTATTGTTATTTTTAATATTAAAGTGTAAAATTTAAATTTTTTAAATTTTAATTTAATTTTTAAATTTAAATTTTAAATTTTTATTTTACTACTTCAATTTATTATATTAGGACTAATGAATTTCTACCTTCGTGTTGTATTTTGAAATCCCCTATATATATATATATATATATATATTGGACATTTAGTCATCCACATACAAGCCTGTTTCGCTGTATCACTGCTCATCAGTGTGGATAGACAGAATTTATTATTGAATCATTATTTTGTATTTTCGTAATTTTTATCAATTATTTTATTTTATTTATTATTAGTATCTGTGTTGTTATTATTATGATTATTATTATTATTATTATTATTATTGTTATTATTGTTATTACTTTAAGGTTTTTAAATATTAATTTCTTTTTTATCCTATTATTACTGCCAATAAGTTTTATGTAATTATATAATAGTATTATTATTACGGTTAGAATTAATAAAATAAAACTAGCAATTCATTTTTTCTAGCAAAAATCCGACTCCTAATTTTTAATTTTCATGTCATGCATCTTAAAATAGACAACTAAAAATTCAAGTCAAGATTTACTGACTTCCTTAACTACTGTTTTTGTAAATCGAGGTCAGGGCCGTCTAGTCGTCTAGATATAATATAGACGCTAATATCTAACACTGTTAAGTTAACCTCGTTTCCTCTAGTTTTTTTCTTCTCTATTTCTTTTTCTTTTTTTCTTCTTTCTTACAACAACGAATGGGTCAAAATTATCCAGAAAAAAGTCAAGTAAAAAGTTGACTTTTTTCTGGATAATTTTGACCCATTTGTTGTTGTATCGATATGGTCTGAGGAGCGGTCTATAAGAACCGCGAAATATCATATTACCAATGGGTTTATAAAAACATCCAACTTACGTTCTTTATTACAATACTCTGTAAAATCTTAACATTGAGTTCTTATTGCATTTAATTTCCTGTGGAATTTACCTTACCGAGTACCAAGATTCTGTATATATATATATATATATTCTCGGCCAAACTACTTGTTATTTTTGGCACTCGCTCGAATCTACCTGCATTTTCTAAAGACCGTCTACCTTATCTTAATAAAAGTTTACTTATTTATTAATTCAAATGTCAGTGCGAGGCTGAATACATAGGTCGAACTAGTCTTAGGCTAGAGTCGAAAATAAGCCAGCATGGTCCTAAGTATATTATATTAAATTTATGTGATCATACTCGTGTGTCGTAATCAGTGCACCACTCTTCAATTGGACAACACCTGTTAGATAATGAATCATGCTCGTCTCGTTTTCGACTGACTCACTTTCCATTTTGCATACAGGCAGATCCAAACATCACTTATCAATTTTAGAAGCTTTATGCTTAAAATTATTTCAGCATTTACTGTGCATGCAAAAGGAGAATTTCGTAAGATCCTTGCATTTATTCGAAAACTAGCAGTATAGCCCGGCGTTGCTCGGGTGTAATGAAAGCTTTAAAACTAATCTATGGTCCTGGAGCTCAGACTCTGTGGATGTTGGCACGAAAGACTAAAAAGCAATAGATGTTTCCAGTTAAAGCGAAACCGTAGACTGAAAGAAAAATGAATGGATGTAAGTCAAATTTTGATTTCCTGGTATCGATATCAAATAAGTTTTTTTAGTCGTAAACTGAATTTTGAAGGCTAAATAAGTCCTCTGAGTAAATGGTATCATGGCTGAGACTAAAACCTACAATTACACCTACTTAGAGCCAAACCCGAAGCAAAAACTAAAATAAAAGGGATGAAAATAATACAGGCATACAGGCAGATAAACAAATCCACACACAAACATCTTACCTCATATATATATATATATATATATATATATATATATATATATATATTATCGATTTTCTGAACTCTCGTTTCTTATGTCTTTGTCTATGAGTGTATCAAATTTGATTAAAATCGGACCACTCTTTCTAGAACATAATTTTTTCGATTATCGATTTTCGATATTTATCGGAGGTACCTCGACACAAAACCTAGCTAAGAACACTAGCAGACGCTTATAGTACAACTGTGTGAATTTTCAAGAAAATTGGTTCAGCCGTTTCGGTGTCTATAGGTAACGGACACACACACACACACACACACACACACACACACACACACACACACACACACACAGTTTCATTTATTATACAAGTTTAGATATGTAAGCTTCATTTTTTCCTTTTTATGCTCCACTGGAACATTTATATATATATATATATATATATATATATATATATATATATATATATATATGGGGAAAAAGTGCTCAATAGCAAGGACATAACATAAGCTATCAACATTGAATTGTTTCGGTGCTTGCTAATAAGCACCTCGTCAGACAGGGAAATAGTTTTTCTGTTAGGAATCATTATTTATAGAAACTTAAAAACGACACGATTGTTACCATATACAGACAATTAAGTTATTTATCACTTAAAATGGTGGAACATAAAAGCAGTAAGTTTTTTAAAATCGTTTCACCCAAAGCAAGGCGTTACTGCTACTGATGCGCAGAGGGCTACATAAAAGTAAAAGTTTAGACAGGAGGAGAGTGAAGAGAAAGAAGGACCAGTTATAGGAGGGTGTCAAAGAAAGAGCAAGAGAAGGATGGGAACACAGGTGTGAAGACAGTTGCGAAGGTAGAGAAAGGAAAATATATGCAGGGTAATGTATGGAATCAAGTGGATAAGAGATGGATATTAAATTCCTGGAGGTTGTAGCCGTCAGGAAATCAGGTACATGGAAGGGAATTCCACAGGCGGGAAGTGCGAGAAAAGAAGCTGAGGGAGTAGAATTGTCAGCTGCCTTTGGTTGATCTCACTGTAAATGGGTGGGACCTTGTTGCCAGTCTGGTTGCACGAGTAAATTCTTGTGGCGGGGGCACCAGTGACTCGGAGCAGAAGCCATAAAAATATTTGTAGAAGAGACAGAGGGAAGCCACATCCCGCCAGTGAGAAAGTGGCTGGAGTCGAGCTGCCAAGTCGGGACCTATCACATTACAGATTCTCCTTTGGAACCTGTCGAAAACACTGAGATGAACAGCAGGGGCGCCTGACCATATATGACAGCAGTATTCTATGCACGGATGGATGGTTGATTTGTATATGTGCAAGATGGATTCAGGAGGAAAAAAAACTTCCTGGCTCGGCACAGTGACCCAAACTTCTTAGCAGTGTTTTTGTCTATTGACTCAACGTAATGATTCCACTTGAGGGCAGAAGATAGAGTAAGGCTGAGGAGGCGCAGTATATTGCTTTCAGGGAAACTCGCTATGGGGTACAGGAAAGGTTGCCAGTGATGGTTGACAGATAGTAGTTTTGTTTTAGAAGCATTGAAGTTTATAAGCCAATTCTTACCCCAGTCCACCACTGAGTGTAGGTCCTTTTCAAGATCAGCAGCGAGGTTATGTTTGTCCGTCTCGCCGGGTTTCTTACTGATGCGGGAGTAAATTGTGGTGTGATCTGCGTAGATGCCTACTTGGGACTTGATCACCTCTGGGAGATCATTTATGAAGATCAGGAAGAGAAGTGTTAAAAATATAATGTAAGTGATCCATCGACTAACCGAAACAAATTAATTATCAGAAGATGGAAGAATCAGTTAATTCATACTAGCAGGTCGATTATAGATTTAGGGATCTTGCATATATATATATATACACTACCGACCATAATGTTGGGACCACCCAAATTTTTAGCAGAATCAAATTCGCCGAGTTTTGTATTTTTTGTTATTCTTATGCAGATGTCAATTAAAAAAAAAGGATTCTTTTCAACTTTAAAGTAAAATTTACTCAGTTTGCTACTTGACTCGTCTTATTGTGATTAAGGTTTTGCCGAAAATTCAGATTTATTCAGATATTATAATTACGGCATAATTTCTTTTTGTAAACCATATTACTACGGTAGAAATGGCATTGAAGAAACAGATTAGCATTGAAAAAAGAGCTCAGGTTGAAATTCTTTCGAAAGAAGGATATTCTGAACGTGTTATCGCTAAAACATTAAGCCTATCAATAAATGGCGTGCATTATTGCCTTCAAAGACTTCGTGAAACTGAGTTAAATATTGACAGAAAAAGATCTGGTAGGCCCAGAGTAACATCTATTGTAGATTATAGGCACTTGATCATATCTAGTAAGAGGAATAGAAGAAAAACCGCTTCGGCATTAACAATTGAAATGAATTCTACTCGGCATCATCCAGTATCTGTTACTACTGTTAAGAGACAACTTCATTCTGCTGGGCTTAAATACTGTGTAGCAGTTAAGGAACCACTATTAAAGAAGGAGAATAAGGGACGAAATTGATCGTACTGTTCGAAATGAACTTCCTAAAAATGAACAAAGATTGTTTAAATGCTTGCAGGATGCTTGGAAATCACTTTCGCCAACTTATTTTTATAAGTTATTAGAAAGAATGCCAAGGATTTGCTCTGCAGTAATAAAGGATCGTGGTGGTTTCTTTGATGAAAAGAAAATATAAATTAACTTTAATTAAATTTGAAATTACTCTATGTTGATTTTGGTTTTAATTATTGTACAGCTGTGAGCAACAATGAAATATATCTATATTTATTTGTTATTTCTTTCTCTCAGAGAATAAATCTAAGTGGTCCCAAACTTATGGTCGGTAGTTTATATATATATATATATATATATATATATATATATATATATATAAAGATTCAGATTATATATATATGTATGTATTATTTAACATTTACATTACATATATATATGTATGTATTATTTAACATTTATATTATATTATATTATATAATATATATATATATATATATATATATATATATATATATATATATATATATATATTGTCATCCGCAGACAGATCTGTTTCGCTGTATCACAGCTCATCAGTACGGTTAGACTCCGATTGCTACACAACCCAGGCTCGAAACCCGACCGATTTGGCGTCAGTCGGTGACTCTAGCCCTGGGCCACGGGGCGTTTGGTTGAAGAAGGCAGTCTTTTTAGCATATATATATATATATAAAATTTAACTTAAAAAATTTTCTAAAAATTATTTTAAAATCTCTCTCTCTCTGTATATACATATATATAAATTTTTATATATATATATATATATATATATATATATATATATATATATATATATATATATATATATTCTTTATTTGTAAACGAGTTATTACGCGGCCTAGGTTCCTACCATGTGGCGTCTTCAGGGGATTTGCAATAACTGATTTTACCGTTTACCGTTTTTTTAAGAACGCTTACGTAACGGTATTTTTGAACACTCACTTAACGGGAAATTTTTGAACGCGCAATTTTAAAAATTACAAGAAATTATAACTTTTTCATCCATAGTGAACCTAATAGGTATTTTTTGGTTTGGTTACACTTGGTCATATGCAACTCATAAAAAAGTCTGCCTACTTCTACTGAGCGCCCAGAACTCAGAGGTAGAATCGCCGACGGACGCCAATTTCGGTCGGGTTTCAATCCTGGGTTAAAAGCAATCTAATGTCTAACTGTACGGATGATTATATATATATATATATATATATATATATATATATATATATATATATATAAGTTGCATTCTAGAATCTTAAATTCTTAACAGAAAACAAGAGATAAACTTCTACCCCTGTCCAAAAGACCGGAGAGGAGTCTGAATCGGATGATAGGGGAATCTATTTACTTTTACTGTAAAAAAAAAAAAAAAAAAATTCAGCTCTTGGGCAGAAACGTTAGAATATAGAGTCGAGGTAGACTTCTGAAGAAAACCGGGAAGAAAGCCGAAACATCTACCGCATAAACATCTACTCCTGTTCAAAATTCCGGGGAGGAGTGTGAACCGTACGAAAAGCGAACCCATCTACTCTTCTTTAAAGGTTCGTTAATGATGTTAAATATTTATTAACGATGCCTGTTATCATTATATTATCATATCATGGCGGACTTTGACATTCGGAGGATTAGACACACACACACACACACACATATATATATATATATATATATATATGGTGCATTGGTAGGTATCTGAAGGCTATCAAACTGCGTTTAGTATAATAAAAGGAATGTAAAGAAGGTGCTGGGTATTACATATTATTCATTAATATTTCGAGATCAGAATCTCATCTTCAGAATGATAGGAGAGCTTGATTTCACATCAGTCTGGTTGGTTGGTTGGCGGATAGATGAGTGACTGGGGTTTGAGGCTGAGCACGACCTCCGCTGTGGAGGTCATGGCTCAGGCCTTGGTAATATAGCGGAGGTCGTGGGCTGAGTCTCTGGAAGCATGGTTTCCGGCGCACTCTTTGGTTGGATGGTGGTGTCGACCGTTCACTTCTCTGGGTTCGCTGCAGACTCTAAGGGAGAATCTGTAATGTGATCGGTCCTGAACTGGCAGTTCGACTCCAGCTGCTTTCTCACTGGCGAAATGTGGCTTCCTTCTGTCTCATGGCATCTGCTTCGACTAGCTTAGGTCACTGGTGCCTCCTATACAAGAATTTACTCGAGCAACCTGACTGGCAACAAGGTCCCACCCCACTTTTTTTTAATCATTTCACCCCGAGCAAGGCGGAAACGCCACTGATGTGCAGGGGGCTACATAAATGTAAAAAGATTAATTAGAAAAGAGTGAGGAGTACAACCTAGTTAGAAAGGAACAATAGAAAGCTGAGATAGCAGGTGCGATGACAGATACATAGGTGGAGAGAAAGGGAAGGTTATACAGGGGTGGGGAGAGAGCTAGAGTCCAGTGGTTAGTACATGAGCATTGACTTTGCATTTAAATTTCTGGAGGTTGTAGCCGTCAGGAAAGCAAGAATACGGGAACGAGTTCCACAGGCGGGAAGTGCGAGAGAAGAAGCTGCAGGAGTAGAATTGTCGTCTGCATTTGGCTAACCTGACTGTGAATGGGTGGGACCCAGTTGCCAGTCTGGTTGCACGAGTAAACACCTGTTGAGGAGGCATCAGTGACTTAAGTTCGTCTGAGCAGAAGCCATGAAAGTATTTATAGAAGAGACAAAGGGAGGCCACATTTCGACGATGGGGAAGTGGCTGCAGTCGAGCCGCCAGATCAGTACCTATCACATTACAGACTCTCCTTTGGAGCCTGTCAAGAACACTGAGGAGAACGGCAGAGGCACTTGACCATAAATGGCAGCAGTACTCCATGCACGGACGGATGGTTTACAGTAAAATCAACTAAATGCAACCGTCACTTCTACTCCATCAGCTTCTTTTCTCACACTTCCCGCTTGTGGAACTCACTTCCGTATACTTGCTTCCCTGACGGCTACAATCTTCAAAAATTTAAATGCAATGTCAATTTCCATCTCTTTTCCACTTGACTCCAGTCTTTCTCTAGTTCTTTCCCCATTACCTCAGGTATCTTGTTTTTCTCCTTTCTCACTCGACCCCACCTAAGAGTCTTCACACTTGTATTTCCATTCTTTTTGCCCTTTCTCCGACACCCCCTGGTTTGTCTTTCTCTTCGCTGTCTACCTGCTTAAGCCTTCACTCTTTTCTTATGTAGCCCCCTTCACACCAGTTGCGGTAATACCTTGCTTGGGGTGAAATTATTATATATATATATATATATAAACATATTTATAAATGGAACTTTGTCTGTGTGTGTGTGTGTCCGTTACCTATAGACTCCGAAACAGATGAACCGATTTTATTGAAAATTTCCTCAGTTGTACTATAAGCGTCTGCGAGTGTTCTTAGCTAGGTTTTGTGTCGAGGTACCCCCGATAAATATCGAAAATCGATAATAAAAAAATCGGGTTATAGAAGGAGTAGTCCGATTTTAATCAAATTTGATACACTCATAGACAAAGACATAAACGATATTCCGAAGTTTCAAGGCTGCAGTTCTTACAACAGTGCAGAAAATCGATAATATATATATATATCTAAAAGGCAATATGTTTGTGTGTGTCTGTTTATCTGCCTGTATGTCTGTATTTTTTTCAGCCCTTTTATTTTAGTTTTTGCTTCGGGTTTTGCTCTAAATAGTTATAATTGTAGTTCTTAGTCTCAGACTTGATACCATTTACTCAGAGGACTTATTTAGCCTTCAAAATTCAGTTTACTACGAAAAAAACTTATTTGATATCGATACCAAGAAATCAAAATTTGACTTACATCCATTCATTTCAGTCTACGGTTTCGCTTTAACTGGAAACAACTATTGCTTTTTAGTCTTTCGTGCCAACGTCCAAAGAGTCTGAGCTCCAAGACCATGGATTAGTTTTAAAGCTTTCATTACACCCGTGCAACGTCGGGCTATACTGCTAGTATATATATATATATATATATATATATATATATATATATATATATATATATATATATATATATATATATATATATATATATACTACCGGCCATGTTTATTAGGCCACCCTAGTTTTAAAAAAATTATGTATTTCATATTGTTTAGTATTAATTGCCAAGTGGATAATTTTAAATGAAAATAGAACGGTTCTTTTGTTAATACTGCACAATAACATGTGCATTAAACAAACTGATATGGTGTCCAGTCTTTGTGTTCTCTTCCTCATGCTAGTCTCTTCTTTTCATTGGCTGACCGAAGCAAAGGCTTCCCGGATGCCTTGTAAAATTTTGGAGAGTAATAATATATATATATAATGGATTCTCCCGTCGCGTTCAACGTATGAGGGTCCAACCTTTTTCCGGCAAGACAACCACACAGAGATTTGTTTATAGTGGTGAAGGCATTGTGTAGTACCATCCACACTTCTTGGAACTGCTGATAACAAACAATTGGTGCAGATGACTGCCACAAATCGCACGAACAGCAGACCTCAATTATTTAACCCATAATTGGAGGGAACGAACGGATTAATACCTTTCCCAAGGGTACCAGTGCGCAAGTGAATGCAGCGTGCTCGACTGAAATTGGAACTCGGCTCACCGATTTCCCCCTCCAAGCCGACATCCACCGCACATCCGTGAGTGCTAACAGCACCTGGTATTCTCAAGTGGTCACCCACCTAAGTACTGACCAGGCTCAACTTCGGTGATCGAGCGGGAACCGGTGTATCCAACGTGACATGACCGTTATATATATATATATATATATATATATATATATATATATATAGTGTGTATAATGATGATAAGATAAAGAACAAATGGGAAACCTTTTTCAATCTAATATGTTTCACTTTTTTTAAAGTTTCATAAGAAGTTCTAAAATTCGTTTAGACAATTCTATTGTATTTCTAAAATTCTTTTGTATTTCCAAAATTCTTTAAACAATTCTTTAGTATTTCTAAAATTCGTTAGAAAATTCTTTAGTATTTCTAAAATTCGTTAGACGATACTTTTGTATTTCTAAAATTCTTTAAAGAATTCTTTAGCATTTCTAAAATTCTTTAGACAATTCTATTGTATTTCTAAAATTCTTTTGTATTTCCAAAATTCTTTAAACAATTCTTTAGTATTTCTAAAATTCGTTAGAAAATTCTTTAGTATTTCTAAAATTCTTTAGACAATACTTTTGTATTTCTAAAATTCTTTAAAGAATTCTTTAGCATTTCTAAAATTCTTTAGACAATTCTTTAGGTTTTAGACAATACTAAATAGTAATAATTTAGTATTTAGTATTGTCTTAAGGAATAGAAACTAGCCAAAAAGTGGCTAAGCCTAAAGCTTAATATGGTCTCAGGGTTGTCCAGGAGAAGTAGTTGCAGGGACACTTAAAACTACTAACCCACTACCCTTAGAAAATAAACACACAGCTACTGATCTGTCATATCACCAAAACAAATAAGACTCAAGGCTATGGATGAAAGGAAAAGCATAAAAAAACATTGAATTTAGTGAACAAAATTGAATATTTGTTCATAATCTTTTGATGTGAAGTTATTCTTCAAACATATTTTTGTGGGATTATTTATGCTAAAATTTTATTATTTGTACTTCTTTAATTTTGCCCTAGAAAAAAAAAAGAAAGCAATCTCTTTTCATGCTGAAAGTGCCACTGAAGAGAGTTGTAGAATGAATTGGCTGCAGGAACACGCTACTAGACTGGCAACTAGGTCCCACCCTTTTACATTGAAACCGATAAAATATAACCGCAATTTCTACTCTAACAGCTTCTTTTCTCGCATTTCCCGCCTGTGGAATTCTCTTCCGTATACTTGCTTCCCCGACAGCTACAATCTCCAGGAATTTAAATGTATGGTTAATAGGCATCTCCTTTCTCACTAACTCGCATCCTTTCTCTCAAGCTATGTTCTCCATCCACTTCACCTCCACCCTCGGTATTCTCATCCGTCTATTACCCGCCTCCTGACATCCCCTATAACTAAACCCTCTCTCATCACTTTCCTTGGGGTGAAATGATTAAAAAGAAATTCAATTTTGATTAAATATAATCATTCCGTTTTATGTCAGCCGAAAATATTAATCTTAGAAGACGCACCGAGTCTGGGGGTTAGCTTTTCTGGAGGTTAGCTTTTCTGGAGGTTAGCATCAGCCATGCTGATGAAAGGAAAAAAGGGTTTAGTCTAGTGTTTCCCAACCTTTTTTGGCCATGCCTCACCTAATCACCTCTGGAATCCTGATGACGTGCCTCCCATATGTTGATATATAATTCTTATGTAAAAAGTGAACTCCGTTTTAGGTGTTGCTTAAAACACCAACACTTTGATTTAAGCTTTTATTTTAAACTTAAAATTTAAAATTTGTTTAAGGCTCAAACTGCCTTAAAACCTTAAGGCGGCTTAAAAAAACTTAAAACAACATGGCACCCGTGAAAAACAAAAAAATAAATAAAAGACAATTAAAGTTCAGAGCAAGAAATTACCAAAAAATAAAATATTAGGGATTATCTAATATTATTTTTATGTTTATACGAAACAAATAAATTTGAAAACTTTGCAAAATACAGTTATAAAGTTATTCACCAGGTGGCAGTGCAATCGATAGTAATTTTGAAATCCAAGGCAAATGATGAATGAAATATTTGTAACTTGCTAAATTTTTATTTATTGGAATATTAGGGCTAATAGACCACAAGAACAAAAACCTTTACTAACAAAACACCTAATAATCGAATTGACCCTAAAAAATCAAATTGCTCCCTGTGGAGCAATTTGATTTTTTTTTTTTTGAACGTGCCCCACGTTCGGAATCACCGGTTTAGTCGAATAAAAGTAATTTCGTTTTAGAGGCTATCTTTACAAAACGCAGGTGAGACCGAAATAGATTGATACTGCTATATCTGAGCTGTTAGCTTTCCAATATTCGCTTCTTCTTTTTACAGATTTCAAAATAGTTTTCGCGGCCTTGTGGGTGATGAATTATTCCCCCCTACAGTCCTATTCTCCACAAACTAAAAGTTGTGAGAACATGACAAACGTTCAGACAAACACCATTCTTTGTTGCCAACAGAAGTTTACTACGTTCACAGTTTTGAATTATACTCATTGCTCACATATTCCATTTGTAGAGAGGATGCTTCACTCAGAAAGCTTCTTCCCCCAAACCGGTAAAAGAGACTTCCACGTGGATGCTTTCCAGGCCTCTACAAGATTAATCTCCTTAAATCTCTATCTACCGCCATATCCTCTTAATCTTCCTACTTTCTTTTCTCGTGTTCGTATCACACACTATCTTGAATAGATCTTGAACCTTGTGTAGAGGATAATTAAGAAAATTATTTTCAATTTATTTTTTTAATTGCTTTTTTTTATCGTTATCTGTAATTAAATGAAACTAAATTATATTTTCCTTTTCTTTATTTTTAGTTTGATGGTTTTAACATATTGGGAGTGGAAGACCGTACAGCTGAAATAAAGAAAACCATTCTCTCATCGTCTTGATAAGAGCAAACGAAATCATTAGGTAATTAATAATTTCGGCCTTGTGACACACCTAAGCTCCGCTTAGTAATCAAAGAAGAAGATTTGAATTCAAAGAAGCAGACAACAAAACTTCACTCTCAAATGCGAAAACGTCATAAAAAATTTAGAGTTAACACGAATTTAAAGAAGCAGTAGAAAGGATCTTGGAATTCAATGAAGCAGACGATAAAATCTCTCAATAAAAGAAGCCGTAGCCATATAAAGACGAGAATTAAAAATGGCAGAAAACTGACACACTTTTATAAACGCTTTAAACTCTCTATATAAATAAAAAAAAATGATGGATTTTAAAAGTAAATTCCTTGCTTTTCTCAAAGACAAATAAAAAGGAAGTTACTTTTTTTTTTTAAATTCACAGGAAAGTATCTCATTTTAACTTACTGGTTCATTTTACCTCCGTTTACAAAAAAGGAATGACATTTGCCTGGGGTGAAGAGACTTCTTTGAGTCGCAGTTGTCAAAGCATAGAGAGTAATTGCTACTCTGCTGTTGCCGAAGATAAAAAATTGTCCAGACGTCAACAGCAGGAACAATATCGACGAAACGTAAAGAAAGAACGAAAGCAGAAAAATATCAGCATTACGTCGCTCCCGACGATGCCGACTTCGTCTCTTCGCAGTATTTTAAAGCCGTCAACCTCGGATGATAATTTGGTATGCAGCAATTACTTAGATAAACGAGTTCGAATTGAAGATATAGACGGGACTATACCTCCTGGAGTGCGAGCCTACTGGATGCGTGAACGACAGTTACGAAAAAGTTTAAAGAGAGGGAAGAAAGTACAATTTCACGAGAATTCAGAGCATGCCAAGCACAGAGTAGCTTGCTACGGCCCCAACTCACGTCACAACGAAAACGAAATTTTTTATGACGACGGCGAAAACGACGACATTGACGAAAGGGTCTTACCAATTGTGTTAAAAAGCGACGAGGAATCTTATTGCAAGAAACGGGCGTCAACACCAGTGCCTTCTCGGCGTTCAAAAACAGGAAATGAGGTTGGAAAAATTAAGAGAAGAGATGACCAATGTGTCTCCAATCAAAGCACAACACCAAATATGGGCAGCAGCCAAGACCTCTATGACGGTAGCAGCAGTAGTAACTACAGCTATTGTCCAGACGAGATGGCGCCATATCTAGATTGTCCGAAGATGGTATCACGTCCACTAGATGCCGAACGCTGCATGTTCGTTCGTAGTTGTGTTAAAGTAGCCGGTGACCCCAATGAAGATATAATCGCCTTTAACGCTATTCGTCGGCAGAGCATAAATCGTATGAACGCGTTTATGCGTAGCTCCGGAAGATATTCGCAAAGAGGCTATCACGCATATTCCTCCGCAATGAACCGAAGGGTTTATGTCCCTACACGGAGAAGCGTCCGTGGTAACCCTAACTTCGGAGATGGTCGAGATTACATGGGTGATAGCAGCAATCATGTTCACGTGCCCTTAGCAGCCATTTACGCAAACGATTTCGCACGTTCCTCTCTCCGCCTGAGTAATCGAGGAGTCCCAAACAATTGGTACGCTCCTGACAAGGAGATACCGTCTCAGGACTCATTCAGCCGGGCTTACGGTGGATTCGAACGAGCTCATGTTAGGGGTTCGCGTCGCAGCAAGCACTCGGGGAGTGCAAGCAAACAAGATGGAGCGGTGGTGCGGGGCTCCACTCGTCGGCAAAGCCATCGACGCCGACCTGGTCTTGAGAACGTTGTCTTCGCCGACGCACGTGAGTCGACCCGCCGCTCGCGACAGCGACGAGAAGACAGAGACGCGAACGCTCGACACCGCCAGCCAACCAAAGAGTGCGTCGCGAACCAACCGGAAAAGCTACCAGAGTCTCAGCCTCAACCCCCGGCCACTCATCTATCCGCCAACCAACCAGACTGGCCGTCGTCCAGTTCCTCCTCTCCTTATTTTGTCCGATCCGCTGCCCAGGTTAAGAAAACGATTCCAGAAGAGACTAAAGTCACGCAAAAACAACCTTTGCCGCCCGCGACACCAACGGCTCCTAAGACGGAAGATAACAAAAGTGATGTTATTCGTCAGGAAGATACATTAGAAATCACTTGTGAAAGCACAACGAACCAGCTTGAGGTAAATTTATCTACAGTACCCGGAGGGGGTGGTGTACCAACTGTTGGAGGGGAGACTAGCATGCAACGTCATGTGATGTTACCTTTAGCAGAAGAAGTGGCAGCCGGAGCTTTGAGACGTTCGGCTCGCCAGAAAAAGCGTGGCGTTGCCTATTTTACTTTTCGAAGAGGGAAAGAAGAAGTTGTCAGTGATTTGGAGGTAATTACAGAAGATCACCTTGGTAGACATTCGCCGGCTAATATGGACTCTTCAGACGGTCACTGGTCGGCTCCTGAATCAAGAACAGTTGCTTCCCGTCCTCCAGTTCCCCCCAAACCACCACCACGCCCTGATAAATGCTTAGTCCCTCAGACCGCAATGACACCTCTGCCTGTTTTACCGGAAACAATACTTAACAAACAACCCGCTAAAATCAATCTAGCTCCTGTAGGCCCACTCCCGCTGGATAGAGCATTCAATAAACCATCAAATGTCATCGATAACGAGCCAATATCCATGATAAATGCTGCTCAAGAACTCGAGAAACAGCTGGCGCACATCGCTCGGCGATGTCCTCCAGCGATGCCGCCGCCAGATTCGGCCCCGATCCCGGTGTCGCGAGTGGACAATTCAAAGAAAGCGGAATCAGACGTCAAGGGAGATAAATCGAAAAAGCAACTCAAAAAAAAGAAAAAAGAAGAGGAAAAAAAGACAAAGAAGAAAGAAGGAAAAGAGAAGAAAGAGAAGAAGAAGAAGATAAAGAAGGAGAAGAAAAAGAAGAAGAAAAAAGACAAGGTAAAGGAAAGAAAAACTTCCGGCGGCAGTGACGTGGCCTCTCGCGACAAAATGAAATCAACACCAGGAGGCGCTCAGCAGACAGCGAACAAAAATGCTAAATCGGCACCCAAAAAGACACCCCTGAAACCACCCCAAAAACCTACCTCCGTGGCCGTGAACGAACACTATCAGACTGGCCTTGATACCGAACATAACACTGACGAACAGGGGCACTTGACCGTTATCCAGATCGTCAACTCAGCTGCTGGGGTTGACAAAGACGACACCGCCTCTGAAAGAAGTAGAACTAAAAGCGAATCGGGTTTTACACGTCTCTCTCGAAAGATCTCCCACCGTGTGGGAACCTGGGGTAAGGATTTTAAGCGGCTGCTTAGTTTCCGCAGGGAAAAGCCACGCGATGATACATCATCTGTAGGTGAAGATGAAAACCCCGATAGCGATGAGGTCACCGATCAACCGCCAGTTGTTGATCAACCTGTACCAAAAGCAGACGTTGACAACAAAAAAATGAATGCATCAGGCGCTTACTTACCAACACAGAGTCACCCTAAAATACCTTTGCTACCCCCTAAATGCACCCCAGTACCTGTACCCGTTCCACCAACTCATATATCTGGTAACAAGGTTGATGAAAACTGTTTAAATTTTTGCGATGAACTTAAGACAAACCAAATAATATATTGGCTACAAAACGTTTGTAATCATCAAAATGTGGACGAACATCTTGCAATGCTAACGGCAACAACTCTGGCTACACAATTCTAATCTGGCCTGCGGCGTATTATAGCCCTATCCGGTTAAAACATTTCAAATAATACCATATTTCAACGAAAAATTTCCAGATTCTCATAATTATGTCCTTTATTGGAACATAAATTCGTTATCACTGTTTTTTTTTAACAACGTTTCGGTCGAGATATTTATCAGGTGTCTATCATTGTTTGAAGTTAATTTATTAATTATTATTTGAAACAATATCTTAACCTTTGTTTTAATGCGACAATATATTTTAGAGCCTTCTTTAAATGTTCGAAAAACATTTCCAATAAAAAAAAAATTCTCAAATAATACTGAAAAAGATTTCAGCTGGGACGCCACAGATTTAGACGCCGTGTCGAAAAAAACAAAAAACAAAAAACAAAAAAACGAAATATATTTTTTGAAAGGAGACAACAAAATAAGGTATAGAAGATCATGTATGGAAAGCAATGGAAGCATAGGGAACAACCTGGAATGTCAAAATAAGCAAGAACCTATATCATTAGCTACAAAAAAGAGGCCAGACGCACAAATAAGTTTTTACACACACACACACACACACACACACACACACACACACACACACACACACACACACACAAATCTCTTAGCAAACGAAACCTAGATATTTAACCGCCGAATGGAGTCCTATAACAAAGAACTACTTTTAGCTGTTAAAGTATCACAGCATAGGAAGTAACATAATAATAATAATAATAATAATAATAATAATAATACGGGTTTTCCCAGTCTCGCCGTAAAGTTCTTTCGTTCGCTCTGTTTCTATGAGACTCTGTTTCATGAAATGGTTGAATTCTTTGGTGAAAGAAAACAGAAGACTAAGTATCTTGTGACCACCGGATACAACATACCCTTTACGAAAACATACCCTTTACGAAAACATACCCTTTACGAAAACATACCCTTTACGAAAACTTGTAAAACATGTAAGGCGAAATGTGATTAAAAACAAACGAAAAAAAAAAAATCACACACAAAAGCAAAGGTGGAGATTCTGGATTGAAAAAAAAACAAAAAAAACAAAAACAAAAACAAACCCTGTAGAGTAACATTTGAATACCGCCAGGAAGGACGCAGAGTATAATATATAAATATATTGTGCTAAAATCAGAAAAAAACAAAAAAATTGAAAACGCTAATTCGGTTAATGTTTTGAATAATAATAAAAAAAAAATTAATTTCAGAGCATCTGATCATACCGTGTAGGTTAACGAGCGTGTCTGTTTAAATCTAGTAATCAAACCAAGAATGATGAAGATACTAGTTTGTGTAATGAATGGAATAATAATTTCAAGAAAGGCTACAGAAATCGGCTGATTTTAATAAAAAACAAACAAAACAAAAACAAAAATCATTGTACCCCCCTCTAAAAAAGCCTGATAACGTTTTAAAATTAACTCTTGACCTTACATGCCTTTCCATTGTAAAATCCATCCTAAAAGAGTTTATTTTGTGCACAGAAGAAGGTTGTAAAAATCACAACCGAAACGTCTTTGTTCAAATAATTCATGACATAGTTAAATAATTTCATTTTTTGAAAGTTTCCGGCAGCGCTAGGAAGGCCAGACAGGAAATACTGATGAAGGCTGAGGGGAATCGCTTGAAACGTTGGGTTTAAAATAACATCGAAATTAAGGTTAGTAGAAAGTTATGAAAATCGAAAAAAAAACCCAAAAAAACCATTGCCAAATCTACGAAAAACTAGTCACTGGTTTTTCTACGGTTCGCTCTCCAGCCATTTACCATTGCAACAAAATTTCTCGCCGCCGAATCGCAGTTTCGTTATCAGAGTTCAAAGTCTGAATCTTTACCAATATTCGTGCCAATGTTGAAATATAAAAAAAAAAATTCTAAATATATATATATATATATATATATATATATATATATATATACATATATATATATATATATATATCCCTAACAGTTATTCCAAGAAAGACATGAGCACTAGTAATATTCTGAAGGGTGTTAAGAGAGTTGCCGGAACGAAAATGAGTACTTGATGTCATTAAAAACATATCCTGATTTATGATATGATGTGATAGATACCGACTTGGCAGACCGCCTGCAGTCTCTCTCCCACCGGCGAGACGTGGCTTCGCTGTGTCTCTTCTATAAATACTTTCACGGCTTCTGCTCCGATGAACTTAGATCACTGGTGCCCCCTAAATACGAATTTGCACGAGATACTAGGTTAGCAACTAGATCCCACCCTTTTACAGTGAAACCGATAAAATGCAGCCGTAACTTCTACTCCAACAGTTTCTTTCCTCGCACTTCCCGACTGTGGAATTCTCTTCCAAACGATTGCTTCCCCGACGGCTACAATCTCCAGGAGTTTAAATGTAAGGTCAATAGACACCTCCTAACACACTAACCTGCTCCCATTCTATCAAGCACTCTTCCCATCTGCCCGACACTCATCCTCGCTATCCTTACTCATCTGTCACCTTTCTCCTGACATTCCCTATGTCTATCCACTCCTTCTCTTTACCTTCCCCTATGTAGCCCCATGCGCAATAGTGGCAGTGGAATGCCTTGCTTGGGGTGAGATGATTAAAAAAAAAAAATCCTCTTTCTAACAATATACTACCTGGTTTTATATTTTCAAATTGAAATATTTGGTATGCTAATGTTTACACAGATATTGTAAACTACCAGTACTTGTATCTAGTCTGACTCCAGAATATTCTATTATTATTATTGAAGAGAGCGGCATGCCAACAAAGAGTCGCTAATACATGGAACCCAATGTACCTGTCATTGTAGCCAGGCTGATAAGCGTATACCAGGTACATGCAGAACAGCCAAATGTCCTCGATATGAAGATAGGTTTACATAATAGCCATGCATAACAGTACTGGATGTTCATAGTTAATCACCTCTTTCTTTAGTACTAAAAAGAGGATTTTTAAAAAAATTATTTCATCCAAGGTAATAAAGCCACTAAGATTCAAGAGGGGGGGGGGTTACTGCGTGTGAAATAATATGAGAAAAATAATCTTTTTTTGATTAATGCAAATTTATCTATCCAGATTTTTTATCCAATAATCTGCAGAAAACACAGATCCCAGGTTTTTACATTATATATATATATATATATATATATATATATATATATATATATATATATATATATATATGCTAACGGTAAGTTTAATCAGAGAATGAGCTATAGAAAGAAAGAAGAAATTCTGTTACTTTTAGTTGTGTTTGACTTTGATTGGTTAATTATGTTTCACGTGCATTCGACTTGTTAAACAAACGTTTGTATAACTTGTGACGTTTCGAATTCAAGGCGAGACAACGCGTAATTTTGAAGTTTCCGATAAGGCTTTAATAAAAGTGAAGCGTTAGAGGGATAAAGGTCTCCCTTCTGTTCTTTATATCACCAGCCTGTCGGACTGCGACCCATTTTTGATCCCAGCTCATATAAACTTTTTCTGGGTGCTTTTTGCATCGACCACGACATATTTCAAATGTCATGTACCACAGAAGAATATTTATTAAATTACAACTGTTGAACCAAAGCATTTTCGAAGCCGCTTTGCTGAAAATATTTGAACTGTTGATTCCATACTCGGATATGATCGCCTTTTTCGAGGCGTGAACGGGCCTCAGCTATTTTTTTTTTGCAGACGATCGATTTTATTTAGATTAAAAAAAAAAATAAAATAAAAAAGAAACGGTAGTTAAAAAAAAAAAAAAAAATTCAGGCGATCATTCAAGTGGAACTTATTTACCGATCCATCCTTCTGGAAATATTTAATTTAAAAAAGTCTCCGTAACCTTTACTGGGATATGGTGTTGTTTTGGCTCGTCGAAACTGTATTCAATTAAAAAAAAAATCTTTGGTACAAGGTATTTAAAACACCCAATATTTAAATTACTAAAAACGCTAAATTTTCTTTTAAAAAGAAAAGATTTTATGCAATTTTTCCTGCAGGGGTCAATATTTGGCTATTTTCGGACATCGAGGCTTGAAGGACTTACTTACCATTTACAAGACTTGAACTCGTTGCTAACAGCTGAATTCTCTTTTTATGATCGTAGCAAACTTTGAACAGAATTAATACCAATCCAAATTTCATTTTTTGAACTTGAAGGCGCCATATTGAATGAGAATTTGTAAAAACATATCTTATTTGATTATATAAGATTCCTTTTTGTCTAATATATATATATATATATATATATATATATATATATATATATATATATATATATAAAACCGACCTTCCCTATGTTAAACGCCGGCATTCTTTCGTCTGGCATCTTCATCTTTGTTTTATTCATCGCAATATTTTGGTAGATAAATTTTTCGGCCTATCTTAGTGTTATTAGGTGACGAACGAAGTCAACAATTCCATCAGTTATTCAAGCATATTTAATATTAAGTTAACTCACACACACACACACACACACACACACACACACACACACACACACACACACACACACATACACACACACACACATACACACACACATACACACACATACACACACATACACACACATACATACACACACACATACACACACATACACACACACATACACACACACACATACACACACACACACACATGTATATATATTAGGTGTATAGGTAGGTATTTGAAGGCTATCACAATGCATTTAGTATAATAAAGGTAGTTAAAGAAGGTGCTGGGTATTACCTATTTATTATTCCTTAATATTTCAAAATCAAAATCTCATCTTCAGAATGATAGGAGAGCTTGTTTTCACGTCCGCTCGTGGACCGTGCCTTTCAACGAATGGTCACCATTCGCTGCTACTGCTATCGTTAATTGTAGTGAGTGTTTGTTTGTTTGTTTGTTTGTGTGTGTGTGTGTGTGTGTGTGTGTGTGTGTGTGTGGACCTGTAAATATGTTTGTGCATATATATGTTTGTGTTTTTATGGTTTATATATGTGTGCGTTGACCGATTCTAAGATTTGGCTTTTTCGCATCATTGTTAAAGTGATAGTGGGCGCCGTTTTACGATCTGATGATATCTGTCTGCTTTAATTTATGGTTTGTATATGTGCGCGTTGACCGATAGTAGGATTTGGCCTTTTCGCATCTCTGTCAGAGTGGTAGTGGGCGTCGTTTTACGACTTGGTATTATATCTATCTGCTTTAATTGGAGGCGTGTTTATTGCTACATTTTTTTTTTGCCATTCGGTATTCGTTCTCGTGTGTTCTCGTATATGCGTGTGCGTGAGTGTGTCACGTGTGTGTTTATGTGCGTATATTTCCAATTTTTAACGAAACTCTCCTATATATATATATATATATATATATATATATATATATATATATATCACCATGAAACTAATGAAGGTTAAACTTCAGATCTCTAATCTCAGAGGGGCCTCGGAAGCAAAAATTTTAAAAATGTATTTGTCATTAAGATATGACCATTCTAGTGATAGAACACGAAGCCAATGGCTTGAAATAGCTAATGTTGATCTTAGAATAATCTCTAGTACCCATTTGAGATATAACATGAAAATTCCCATGTAATTCTTCGGGGCTTGCAGCAGCCGAACCCCAACCTCAATAAATTCGTTGAATTCGCCAGAATCTATTAGCAGTTGGATCCTTGAATGTATTGTTGCTGGTTCGGAAGGCGCTTCCATATCTGCTCAACCTTCAGGTCCACAGAACTATTGTTCCGCAACTGGTGGGTACACAGGTTCGAGTAGGCATCGGCGGTTTCGTGTTCAGATAATATTAAAGCATTTAGATATTTGTATTTTTACAATCTTAGACGAAATCGAATACAAACTTATTTGATGAACCGCGTTCTAATGGGGTCGCCACAGATCAACTCATTTTAGATCAAATGTTCTTGATATACATTCAATTTACACCTATGGTGTTTGCTTAATTCTTTGTTTGACAACTTTTAAGAGCTCTTTTATACACTATCATTATATACTAGGAGTCGGTAACCTTTTGGAGAGAGCGGACCAGACAGCTAGGCAAAGTCTCGAAGGAGGGCCATGATATCAAATGTACTGTAATACATTGTCTCGACCTCAGACCGCTCCGTCCAGAAGTCCGCCATCGTCTGGACGTTTAAAGACATAACGATTAAATTAATAAACTTATTTATAAATAGGACTGTGTGTGTGTGTGTGTGTGTGTGTGTGTGTGTGTGTGTGTGTGTGTGTGTGTCCGTTACCTATAGACTCCGAAACGGCTGAACCGATTTTCTTGAAAATTTACACAATTGTACTATAAGCGTCTGCGAGTGTTCTTAGCTAGGTTTTGTGTCGTGGTACCCCCGATAAATATCGAAAATCGATAATAAAAAAATCGGGTTATAGAAGGAGTGGTCCGATTTTAATCAAATTTCATACACTCATAGACAAAGACATAAACGATATTCAGAAGTTTCAAGGTTGCAGTTCTTACAATAGTGCAGAAAATCGATAATATATATATATATAAAAGGCAAGATGTTTGTGTGTGTGTCTGTTTATCTGCCTGTATGTCTGTATTTTTTCAGCCCTTTTATTTTAGTTTTTGCTTTGGGTTTGGCTCTAAGTAGGTATAATTGTAGTTCTTAGTCTCAGCCATGATACCATTTACTCAGAGGACTTATTTAGCCTTCAAAATTAAGTTTACAATGAAAAAAACTAGGAAATCAAAATTTGACTTACATCCATTCATTTTTCTTACAGTCTACGGTTTCGCTTTAACTGGAAACAACTATTGCCTTTTAGTGTTTCGTGCCAACGTCCAAAGAGTCTGAACTCCAGGACCATGGATTAGTTTTAAAGCTTTCATTACACCCGAGCAACGCCGGGCTATACTGCTAGTATTATTTAAAGAAGGTTCCTTATTTTATTGCAGGACTAACAAGATAACAATTAACCCAACAAAAAATGCAAATTCTTTACTACAACAAAATCCAGTTAGAAATGGCGAATTATTTAATAAGACGTTTGTTTCTCTTTATTGTTCGACGACTTCTCCACATCGGTTGATGTATTTCTTGATGACAGGAGCAAAACTTCATCCAAGTGGTCATCAGCCAACCTTGTTCTCAAACGATTTTTAATAGATATCTTTTTCGTAAAAAGGTTGTTCTCTGACATATATTCTTCTAAATAATGATACCATAATTTTCTCATTATTCAATAAACTTCTATATTTCCTGCTTGCCAAAATATATTTCTTAAGAAAGTCAGCAAAGGATTTGAAAATAAATTTTGATTTTAAAAAACTCGTGGCATTGCAATAATAATTTCTTTGCCACTTTCTTAGCAAATTAATTAGATAATTAGTGTCGAGGTGTTAAGTTGGGGGGCCTGACAAAATTTCTTCGCGTGCCAGATGTGGCACGGGGGCCGGGGGTTGACGACCCCTTTTATATACGAATTCGATTATCAGTTCCCTCAAAACAACGCTATTATTAACCTATGTATTAAATAAATAGTTTTAGTGAAAAGAATTTGTCACTTTAACTGAGCAGATTCATGTCAACTTCGAAGTTTCGTGAGGATACCGTTATGATGTCTTCATCGGGGCTGGGATTTTGCTGCTGAGTCCCGGTCGCGTTTCCTATTTATAAAGAGCTTAGTAATTTGATATTTTCTGGGAGTAGTCACGCTTGCGATTGGTTGACTTTCTTTTTCTTTAATTTGATTGTACAGGTGTTTGATTTCTTTTTAATACTTTATTTATTGCTTTTAATGTACGCGTGAGTGGGTGTCCGTTAAACCTGCTCAGTAAAACTACTGAAAAAAAACAACAACAAAAACAACAAAAAAAAAAAACTAAAAAAGAAAACTACCTTGGCCCCCAAAACTATCACAACTCAACACTAGGAGGTTAGAATGTCAGTTTTCTTACTATAAGACCCGGGTTCGACTCTCACCGTGTTATCGTTCTGGAAGAGGCGACCCTTTGGATAGTTCCTGAAAATCATACCACGGTTTGAAATTTTTTATAAAAAGATGAATCGTTTAATATTTTCAAATTGGGTTTGATAGCTTTTTAAACCTTTAGGTATCTCCAATCAAATCGATAAAAAAGCAGCATAGTATGAATAAAAAGGTCCCAAACTTAATAAAACAAACTTTTTTCATCAAAATATTTATGTTATTATTAAGAGGAAAGATCAAAGTAATTTTTAATTGTTTTTTAAAAATTTTAAATCCCTTCTAACATTTTCGAAATATTTGTCAGAAAGTTTGGTTTTGATTTGAGTTAGCGGCTAAAGAAACGTTACGACTGTTTTACAATAGAAACCTAATGATTGAATTACCCACTTTTTTCGGTTACAAATACAAGAAATATATGGTCTTTTTGTGAATTCAGGTTGGACCAATGTGCTTTAATTTGGTAATAAATAATTACAGAATTTTAAAATATTTTATTAGATGTTTCTTTCCCTGTTCTTCACAGAAAATAAAAAGAAAATTAAGCTGCTGATAGTGAGCCCTAAGTAGGGGGTCGCCTGGATTTCAAACCGCGAGTGCCCAAAGGTTGGGAACCACTGTTTTAGAAGAATACGGAGTACTGGTGTACAAATGACCCTCGTCAGGTTTTGAATTCAAAATTTTCCTTCTCCTAGACCGGTTGCTGTCCAAAGCTCTAAAACTCAGCGTGTCCTGCTATTTAGAGAAGAGATGGATTCATACCTTTCCCAAGGGTATTAACGCGAAAGTGAATGTAATAAACTCGACTGGAATTCGACAAGATTTCTCAATGCGAGCTGTTAACCTAATGTGCTATAATAGAATTACGGTGGCCATCAACTCGTAAGGAAAATAAATAAATAAAATCGGGCGCCATATTCCGGATGAAAACGAACATCTGTTGTTTATTTCTAAAAAAAAATAATTTTCTTCCTTTTCGAGAAAAATATTTCGAAAATCATTTTGTCTGACTGCACCATTTTCTTTTACATTGTTCTTTCTTTCCTTTTTCTTTCTTTCTTTTTTTTTCTTTCTTTTTTCTTTCCGTGAATCAGACATGTCCATTGTTGTTTCCATAGCAACAATTTCCACCAATTAAATCGAAGAAAACAATTCACGAAAATGGCAAACCCGCCACCATAATTATTGCCTTACCATGTTTCTATGTAGTCGGATTTTAGAAGTATTTATGCGTGCACACACACAGAGATTTTAAAATCAACTATATTTTCAGCACACGTGCATCTTCAGTTAAGGCTGGCAACTTTTCTACTCCACCCCTTCAGATACGGGTTAAATAACAAAGTCGACTAGATTCACTAGCTTTAAAAACGCTTTATTAAAGTAAATGAGATATACGGTTAACTTGGCGGTTATCAACACTGATAGTGGAAACGGCGAGTCGAGTTCAAACTCCTGCCTCTTCTGTTGCGTTCAATTTCATCTTTTCTACTCCGTCCCCAGTTATGGGTTAAATGGCAGGGTTGATTAGGTTCAATGGCCTTCGGTGACAACCGGCTCGAGAGAAGGAAAACGATGAATTTTAAAACCGTGGAGAGGGCAAAGGGAAACTATTTCGCTGTATTTCCCAAGAAATCATGGCAGTGTACAAATGCTGGAAGGAAGCTGTGGAGGGTTATGATCACCAACTTCATGAAGAGATTTGGCACTTAAAAAATGAAAAAATAAAAAAATCAGAAAATGAAAACAAAGTCTGAAATTTGTAAGGGCTTTAATTTTTTTGTTGTTGTAAAACCTGTCCTAAAATTTGCTTTTTTTTTCTTTTCCTTTTTTAATCAATTCATCCTGAGCAAGGGGATAATGCCACTAAAACGAAAGAAGCTACTGGGAGTGAAAGATAATGAAAAGACTTTAGAAAGAACGGGAAAACAAATTCTAAACGCAGAGCAAGAACTTCACCCGAAACACCCGATAGAGGAAGCAAGCCTGATTGGTAACCCGGGCAATGCTTTGTGATCTTTCCCATTTTATCAACCTTTGCTTTTTTACTAGCTACATACATACATTTTCGATGTGCATTGTGGTGCAGTGGATGTCGACTCGGAACGACAAATCGGGGAGCCGAGTTCGAATTCCAGTTGAATTCCTTGTATTCACTTACGCACAGATACACTTGGAAAAGGTATTAATCCGTTTCTTCCCTCCAGTTATGGGTTAAATAACAAGACAGATTGGGTTCTATAGCCTTGGCAGTCTATCGCAAAAAGCAATGGCAACCTACTGCGGGATAATCTTCTCCCCAGTCAGTCATGTCTCTTTCGAGACATGATCGCCCAAGTGTGTATCACGTATAGCACTTAACTGACTGACTGAATACAACAGTTGGGATCATGATTTAGGCTTCTACTGGTCATAAAGTGGGGGTCGGTTTTTCTATTGTTATGAAGTAATAAACTGATCCCCCACTAATTGCTACGTAATAATAAAATACATTTCTTTTCCTTCTAGCTATGAGTCAAATAATAGGACAGATTGGGTTCTATAGCCTTGGCTGTCTACCGCAGAAAGCAATGGCAACCTACTGCGGGATAATGTTCTGCCCAGTCAGTCATGTCTCTTTCGAGACATGATCGCTCAAAGTGTGTATCACGTATGGCACTTAACTGACTGACATTGTTAGGACTGTTGTCATCATCTTCCTTGCCATATTTTGGCCTTTGTACGCTCCGTCCTTCTTCAGGTGACAGGAATTTCGAAGTGAATCCTTTATTTCCTCCATCGGTGTAGATTGTTCTAGCTCCGCGTGTCATGCCTCCTGAGGATTTCTTAAGGACTCAAGAAATATAGGCAGGCAATGAAAATACTTTGTTTTAGAAGAATTTTAAGCAACACGAGGAAGGCCGAAATATTTATCGACGGAAATTTTCGAAAGTAGACTAATTTTTAAAAACTAACTGTCGGCAAAAAAGCTTCCTAACTCTTGCAGATTTCAGTTTTACCAATATTATTTGCATCTAGAAAAGGTAAATAAATTTATTTCACAACTTGATTATTACGGCATAAGTAAAAATAATGATAATATTTGGAAAATAAACTTAGCGGCACGTTTTTAATAAATGGAATACGTTTAATGTATGGTGTATTATTGTTTTGATGTTTCTGTGTTGTACAGTGATGAAAAAATGTCTAACTTTTCAAACTGTGTAATTAATTTGAAAATGAAAAAAAATAAAATCTTAAAATACTTTGTGTTGTGCTTTAATTAAAATCATTATTCGATAATACTTTGAAAATATTAAAATAGTAGGGGAATTGGCAGGAAGCGAACTCATTTTTCTTGTAAGTGGAACCATTACATTGAGTCAATAAATCCACTGCTAGGATAGTTGGTACACTGTGTCGGGCCAGGATGTTTTTCCCGCCTGAATCCATCTTGCACATATACGTGGGTCATTCAATAAATAAGGTGAGTTTTTGGTATAAGGACTTCTAATACAGATAGAAGCTTACATTTTTTTTAAAACTTTTTTTTCTTTACTTCTTTTTCAAAGTGATTTAATTTTTTTTTTTTGCAGATTGAAAAAAAAATACTTTGAGAGTTTTGGAGATTAATAAAGACGGCCGACCAAGAAACATGCTCCAGGATTAAACAGAGGTAAGTTATCACGTTTTTTGGTTGCTGAACCAGTTGGAATTCATAGGAGAATGTCAACTGTGTATGGTGCCACATGTTTCAACCCCCCTGTCTACAAGTGGGCTACATTGTTTAAAGAAGTTTGAAAGTGACGAGGAAGTCAAAAGAGCGATTGGCTGAGACATCAGTCCAAAGATTTTTACGCTGAGGGAATATGGAAGCTTGTGCACAGATGGGAAAAGTGTGTGACACTTCTGGGAGACTACGTTGAAGAAATTTATTGAATGACCCTCGTACAAATCAACCATCCGTCTGTGCATGGAATCCTGCTGTCATATATTTATCTCAGTGTTCTCGACAGGCTCCAAAGGAAAATCAGTAATGTGATCGGTACCGATTTGGCGGCTCGACTCCAGCCGCTTTCTCACCGACGGGATGTGGCTTCTCGCTGTCTGTTCCTTTTCACGGCTTCTGCTCTAACGAACTTAAATCACTGGTGCCCCTATCACAGATGTTTACTCGTGCAACCAGATTGGAAACTGGGTTCCACCTATTCATAGTTAGATTAACCAAATGCAGCCGACAATTCTACTCCCTCAGCCTCTTTGCTCGCACTTCCCGCCCGTGGAACTCGCTTCCATATTCTTGCTTTCCTGACAGCTAAAACCATCCAGGAATTTAAATGCAATGTCAATACCCATCTCTTAACCACTTGACTCTAGTTCTTTCTACACCACCCTTTATATATTTTCCTTTCTTTCCACCTTTGCAACAGTCATCACACCTGTATTCCCATCCTTCTCTTGCTCCTTTCTAACTGGTTCATCTTTCTCCTTACTCTCCTCCTATCTAACCATTTTACTCTTATGTAGCCCCCTGCGCATCAGTGGCGTTACCGCCTTGCTGTGTTATTTTAGCTTGTTAACTACACTGCTGAAGTGTTCTAAAACAAGACAGAAAGTTCGACACTGAGATTCAAAGACGTGTTGGGATGGCTAAGGAACAGCGAGACTATTATGAGAACCCAAGATATTATGCCATGATTCGTCATCGGAGGCCACAATTTGAACACCATAAGGTAGGCAGATGATACAGTGCTGATAGCAGACAAAGAAAGAAAGCTACAAGATCTTCCACAGAAGGTAGTTGAAGAGAGTGATAAGAAAGGACTACAAATAAACTTTAAGAAGACCGAATGCATGGTCATCAGCAAAAAGGGCAGCCCAAAATGCCAAATACAAGTGGGGGATACTAAAACCAAGCAGGTAAAAAAAATTAAATACCTGGGAATTGTTCTAACAGAAGACGGAAAGTGCGACACGAAGATCCGAAGGCGAATTAGCATGGCAAAGGACGCATTCCAGGCAGGAAACTTTAGCTAGAAACAAAGAAAAGAGTAGTGGATTGCTATGTGATGTCAGTTCTTCAATATGGCAGTGAATGCTGGACAATATCATCAAAGATGAAGGAAAAACTTGAAGCAATTGAAATGTGGTCCTACAGAAGGATGCTGCGGATATAAAGTGGGGGATCAATTCCATATTACAATCAATATATAAACTAACCCCTCACTTTGTGGTCACATCAGTTTATATACATTTATATTCCTGAGATCCAAAAACACAAGGATGCCTTCCAGGAGCTGAGTAGAGTATTAAGAGACAGGAAACTTTCACTAGAAACAAAAAAGAGAGTAGTGGATTGCTTTGTGATGTCAGTTCTTCAATATGGCAGTAAATGCTGGACAATATCATCAAAGATGAAGGAGAAACTTGACGAAGGATATTATGGATAGAGGATGTAAGGAATGATGAAGTTTTGGAAAGGATGGAAACGTAAAGGAAATTAATACTGAACATCAGAAAGAGACAGCTGAAGTTCCTGGGACATGCAACGAGGAAGGAGGGTTTGGAGAACCTGATACTAACAGGACAGATAGAGGGAAGGGGAGACAAAGAAAAGTAGCGGATAACATATTTAAAGAGCCTGAGCAGTTGGATGACAGAATGGGGGTTGCGTGGCGTAACAGGAGAAAGCATGCTAAGAGCCACCAGGTAGAGGGAGACGTGGAAAGCCATGATCCCCTACGTCCTGAAAGAACAAGGCACAAAGAAGAAGAATAAGAAGAAGAAGAAGAAGAAGGAGGAGGAGGAGGACGCATTCGAAAAACGAAGCAGAGCATTAAAGGTTTAAAAAATGAAAAAAAGACGAAGTCATATCAGATCGACTACACATAGGTTACACATTCCTCACCCATTCATACTTGCTGAAGAATGAATATTAACTGTCATATGACTGCCCCGTCGATAAACATCAAGATGTTTACCCGTCGATTCGGGAATATATGGACAGATACGTGTTATCTCTCCTAGATCATGACAAATGGACAATGATAAACAAAAATAATAAAATAAGATTGCTGTTCGATTGATATAATCGAATGGCAATCTTCCCAGGTCTGCTTTAATATTGACACATGCGCTGACCAACAATTCAAGGATGAATGCCAAGACGAGATGATTTTTATATAAAAATTTTAATAAGTACTGAAGTATTTAAAATGAAAAAAAAATTAAATATAAGAATGTCCAGCCACCTGAATCTTAAAAGTTATATTCGGAAACCCAATGTAATCGAAATAACAATTTACAACATATTTCAACAAATATGAATGAATACAGGCGAATATGAATGCAAGAGATTAACACAAAATAAAAATGTGGAGAACCATATAATTCATAACACGTGGTATGGTGTATGTGGTAACATAATATTCGTGGAAGTGTATGCGTGTTCTAACATGGGTCTCAGAATATAATAACTTATCTTTATATCAATTCCATCCCTCCTATCTTACTGTCTTTTCTTTTCTTTTCTTTTCTTTTCTTTTCTTTACACAGCTTCGGACTCAAACGCAGTTCACCTGAAATGTATGTAGTAACGACTGTCTCTATTTTCTTTCACCTGACTGTTGTATTTTCAGCATACAAACTTACTGAAATTTCTGCATTCTTCTTTATTATTTTATTCAAACCCGCGTCGTATTTTCTGTATTCGAACAATTCTGCTTCTTTTTATCTTCAAAATATCTTCGTTTATGTGTTGACTTCGCTGCGTCGCTATCTCTCTTTCTTTTCCTTTCTTTTCTTTTCTTGATAAACAACTTGGCTTCGCTTTCTTTCTCTTCTTTGAACAAACAGGAATCAGCGCACGAATAACATTACAGCTTCTGCTCTTATCTTCGTCGCTATCTTTCTTCCTTTTCTTGATAAACAACTTGGCTTCGTTTTCTTGTTTTAACGAATAAGAATTTATAAATTCGTTTTTTCTTATCCGGAGTTGCTTAAGATGAATTGGTCAAATTACGCTATTATCTCAAATGCGTTTTCCCTTCATTCATCATTTATCAGCGCCCAGCAAATAGGACTTGTTCTTTCAAGATTCAATCTGCAACTAAATTCAAAACTTTGCTTTCCACGTAATTTGGTTTTTGGCGCGAATTCTAGCTTCTGTTGTTTCACGACCTCCATGTCTAGCTCCTGTCTATTTCCTGTCTAGACATTTGTTACTAAGGGTATCTTAGTCAACTAACCTTGACCTGCTCTCCCAAAACTGACTCTAGGCTCCCACGTGATCATCTCCTTGTTACCACGCGGAGACCAATCTCAATATGTGCGTGTAGGTGTGGGCGTGGCTATCTATATCCGTAACACAACCAACATGCCAAGCTGTACTCATGTTGAACCGAATTTTTTGTGGATACTAAAATCAAGCAGGTGCCTAAATTTAAATATCTGAGAAGTGTTCTAACAGAGGATAGAAAGTGTGACACTGAGATCCGAAGACACATTGGGATGGCCAAAGACGAATGCCAAATACTAATCCGAGTATTAAAAGACAGGAAATTTTCTTCGTCTATATTTCTGAGATGAGCTAGTATTTACAGTATTTACATTATTCGGACTATTGTCCTCAACTGTGCTGCCATTTGTACGACGTCTCGGCCGTTGTACGCTTCGGCCTTCTTCAGGTGCTAGAAATTTCGAACCGTTATTACAATCACTGGGCTATATCATTTTAATTCCTAGAGCCTCGTGTGGTAGTCATGAGTTATCTCCCTCTAACTCTGTGAGTTACTTGTTCACCACTGCTGTAGCCTGGTATTGAACTCGCAACTGTTTGGGTCAAGTCACAGAAAACAATACTGAACTGTTATGTAATATCTGTCCGCATGTATGGCTGAGAGTGCTGGACAATCTCCTCAAAGAGGAAGAAGAGACAGAAATGTGTATCAAGTTCTCCAGGCCTTCCTTCCTCATTACGTGTCCCAGGAAACTCATTTGTCGCTTCCTAATATTGAGTATCAGTTTTCGACGGACCTGAAAAAGACTACCACCACCTTTAAATTTTTTTGTTTTTCATTTTTTTTAATTACCTTTTTTTTTAGTGCAATCATATCGATTACACCCTAACCTTTCCGATTGACAAAATTTGTAAAAATTTCAACATTAAACAATTTGGGGTGGGGTGGGGGCTCAGTTTTTCATACAACCTTATAGTAAATCGACCCTGTGCAAATAAATTTTTTGTTTGCGCATATTCAACAACTGAATCCTTTGTGAAATTTTTGACTAAAGCCGTTCTTGGAGTTTCCGAGGAAGATGTCATCGTAAGAACTGAAGAAAACTTGAAAAAGACAAAAACAACAGCAACAACTCGTCCCCCAAAAACCAAAACAATGCTACCCCAACGCGAGTGGTTTAAAAAAGGAGGATCGATTTACTATAACGTTGTATGGGAAAGTGACCTCTCACTTAAAATTGTTTAAATATTGAAATTTTTCCAAATTTATTTTGATAATCAGAAACTTTATGTAATAATCGATAAGACTGAGCTGAAAAAAGAAAAAAAAGAAAGAAAGAAAAACATCAAATTTAAAGGTGGTGATAGTCTCTTTCGGGTTCGCCTAGTTTTCTTCTCGTTCGCATCCTTTCCAACACCTTATAGTTTCCCACGAGCTCCGTCAAAAATATCTTTCTTGTGAAAGGCTAGGTTTAATTTTGTTGGTAAAAAAATAAGAGTACTGGATTGATACGTGATGTCTGCCTTTCTATATGGCAGCGAATACTGGACAATGTCATTAATGATTAAGGAGAGAGTTGATGCAACCCAAATATGGTTCTACAGAAGGTTGCTGAGGAAACCATGGGCCTGACATGTGAGCAACAAATATGTTTTGGAGCGAATAGTAACAAAAAGGAGACTTACGAGGGTCATTCAATAAATAAGGTGAATTTTTCGGTATAAGGACATCTACGAGGGTCATTCAATAAATAAGGTGAATTTTTCGGTATAAGGACTTCTACGAGGGCCATTCAATAAATAAGGTGGATTTTTCGGTATAAGGACTTCTACGAGGGTCATTCAATAAATAAGGTGAATTTTTCGGTATAAGGACATCTACGAGGGTCATTCATTAAATAAGGTGAGTTTTTCTGTATAAGGACATGTGGTACAGTGGATATCGGCTCGGAACGAGAAACCGGGAAGCCGAGTTCGAATTCCAGCTGAATCCATTGTATTCACTTACGCGCAAATACCCTTGGGAAAGGTATTAATCCGTCTCTTCCTTCCAGTTATGGGTTAAATAGCAGGACAGGTTGGGTTCTATAGCCTTGGTCGGCAACCAGTCTACCGCAGAAAGCAATGGCAACCTACTGAGAGATAATCTTCTGCCCAGTCAGTCATGTCTCTGTCGAGACATGATCGCCCAAGCGTGTATCACGTATGGCACTCAACTGACTGACTGACGAGGATCATTCAATAAATAAGGTGAATTTTTCGGTGTAATGACTTCTAATACAGATAGAAGCTTACTTTTTTATTTATTTTTCAACGTAGTCTCCCAGCAGTGTCACACATTTTTCCATCTGTGTACAAGCTTTCGTATTCCCTCAGCGTAAAAATCTTTGGACTGATGTCTCAGCCAATCGCTCACAGCACTTTTTGACTTCATCGTCACTTTCAAACTTTGTGCCTTTCGTGAAAGCTTTCAAGAGACCAAACTGGTGAAAGTCTGAAGGGACAAAGTCTGGGCTGTAAGGGGGATGAGGGAGCAGTTTCCAGCTCGTTGATGGTCTGCACCGTTTGGGCTGCTGTAAGCATCTTTGGCACCCACTGGCAGCTGACCTTCGAGTAGGCAAGGTCATCATGGACAATTTTGTGTGCTGTCCCAACAGAAAGTCCTTGCAATGTCATCCACTGTCACCCTTCTGTCAGACTGAATGCGGTCATTGACTGATTCGATCACCTCAGGAGACCTCACTTCTGTAGGCCTCCCATGCCTGTCTTTATCCTCAACACTGCTCCGCCCTTCTTTAAACAATTTAGCCCACTTGTAGACATTTTTTTTGGTTGAAACATATAGTACCACACACAGTTGACATTCTCCTACGAATGTCAACTGGTTTGCACCCTTCAGCAACCAAAATTTTGATAACTGACCTCTGTTCAATCCTGGAGCATACTTCTTGGTCAGCCGTCTTTGTTAATCTCCAAAAGTCTCAATTTTGTTTTCAATCTGCAAAAAATTAAATCCCTTTGAAAAAGAAGTAAAGGAAAAAAAAAGCTTCTATTTGTATTAGAAGTTCTTATACCAAAAATGCACCTTAGTTATTGAATGACCCTCGTAGATGTCGTTATACCGAAGAATTCATCTTATTTATTGAATGACCCTCGTAGAAGTCCTTATATTGAAGAATTCATCTTATTTATTGAATGACCCTCGTATTTCATATCAGGAAGAGGCAGCTGAAATTTCTAGGGCACGTAATGAGGAAGAAAGAATCAGAAAATTTGACCCTCTCAGGGAGGATTGAGTGAAAGAAGGACAGTGGAAAGCAACGTGTAAAATACTTAAGGGGTTTCAAAAAATACATGGCAGGACAGAGTTTTCGGAGAAATAACAGAAAGAGAAAAACTTATTAAGAGCTACAAAAAAAACAGGAAGAAGTAGAGAGCCATGATCGCCAACGTCCTGAAGAGACACGGCACAGGAAAAAAGAAAAACTACACTACTGGAACCAGCGGTGAATCTAGAGTATTGCAATTAGGTTACGTTTAATGGGCGCCGTATATTAGCCTGCGCTACTACACCACTGAACAAATAATTTGAAGTCTACCTTTATGTGTGATTTATAGACTATGCAAAGCGTTTGACAAAGTACGACACAAGGACTTGATAGAGATGCTGGACAACCTTGACATTTTCAGAAAAGGCGTTAGGATAATCAAGATATTGGCTGCAAGTCGCTTGTGTACGGATAGTAAGTGAACTCAATAGGTACGCAAAAATAGAAAGGGGCGTAAGACAAGGATGTGTTTTCTCACCGGATCTTTTCGACCTGTAAAGCTTTGCCAGGATTCGACATTGGCCACAATCTCAACAATATCAGATAAGCAGATGACATAGTGCTGATAGCAGACACGGAAAGAAAACTGAATGTATGGTCATCAGCAAAAAGAGGAGATAAATATGCCAACTCTATAGTCGGGGAATCTAAAATAAAACAAGTAAAAAAATGATCACCTACGTCCTGAAGGGACACGGTACATAGAAGAAGAAGAATAAGTACTTTCACGGTAATTGTTTGAATGATCTCTACACTTTGGTACCTAGACTTTATGAGTTTTAGCACAGTACTAATATTACGTTGTGGTACAGTGGATATCCGGGAAACCGGGGAGTCGAGTTCGAATTCCAGTGGAATTCATTGCATTCACTTACGCGCAAATACCATTGGGAAAGGTATTGATCCGTTTCTTCCTTCCAGTTATGGGTTAAATAACAGGACAGATTAGGTTCTATAGCCTTGGCTGGCAACCAGTCTACCGCAGAAAGCAATGGCAACCTACTGAGGGATAATCTTTTGCCCATTCAGTCATGTCTCTTTCGAGACATGATCGCCCAAGCGTGTATCACGTATGGCACTTTAACTGACTGACTAGTATCTCATAAGTTTTTTTTTAAGGAAAACATTTTACTGCCACTGTTGCGCAGGGGATTACATAGGAGGAAAGTTATGAGAAAGAGTGACAGGTTATAGGGGATGTCAGGAAGTGGGTAGGAGAGAGATGAGAATACTGATGAGAGTAGAGTGGACGGAAAAGAAGCATGAGAGGAGGATGATTGTGGCCATAAAGTGAGGGATCAATTTATATAATGATTGTAATATAGAATCGATCCCCCAATTTATATCCAAATTATAATAGTATAGAATTTTTCTTTAATTTTTTATAATCATATCGTCCCAAGCAAGGCATTTTACTGCCACTGTTTTGCAGGGGGTTACATAGGAGGAAAGTTATGAGAAAGAGTGACAGGTTACAAGAGAAATTGATACTAACAGGCCAGATAGAGGGAAGGAGAGACCGGGGAAAACAGCGTGTAGCGTACTTGACTGGCCTGAGCGGGTGGATGGTAGAACGGGGGTTGTGTGGTGTAACTGGAGAAAGCGTGCTAAGAGCCACCATGGAAAGGGGGCGTGGAAGTTCATGATCGCCTACGTCCTGAAAGGACATGGCACAAAAAAGAAAAAATACATTCATGGTAACTGTTTGGATGAACTCTTTTGTACCAATATTTTATGAGTTTTAGTGCAGTGCTAGACTGACCTTGCATTCACTTTCGCGCAAATACCCTTGGGGAAGGTATTAATCCGTCTCTTCCCTCCAGTTATGGGTTAAATAACAGTACAGATTAGGTTCTATAACCTTGGTTGGAAACCAGTCTACCGCAGCAAGTAATGGCCGCCTTCTGCGGATAATCTTCAGTCAGTCATGTCTCTTTCGAGACATGATCGCCCAAAGCGTGTATCACGTATGGCACTTAACTGACTGACTAGACTGAGATCTCCTCAGCTTTTTTTAAATCATATCGTTCCAAGCAAGGCAGTTTAAGAGGAAAGAGTGACAGGTTATAGGGGGGTGTCAGGAAGTGGATAAGAGACGGATGAGAAAACTGATGAGCGTGGATTGGACGGAGAAAAGAGCCTGAGAGAGAGAGAGGTGGGGGGAGGATGCAAGTCAGTGAGGTAAGAGATGACTACTGACTTTACATTTAAATTCTTGAAGATTGTAGCTGTCGGGAAAGCGAGTAAACGGAAGGGAACCCCACAGGCAGGAAGTGCGAGAAAAGATGCTAATGAAGTAGAATTTACGTTTATATTTTATTGGTTTCACAGTAAAAGGGTGGGACCTAGTTCCTAATTGTGTGGCTCGAGTAAATTCATACATAGGGGTCACCAGTCAGCTAAGTTCATCGAAGCAGAAGCCGTGAAAGTATTTGTAGAAGAGACACAGGGAAGCCACATTGCGCCGGTGAGAAAGTGACTGTATCTGAGCTGCCAAGTCGGGATCGATCACATTACAGATTCTCCGTTGCAGTTGAACTGGTTAGATATAGCAGTAAGTTTGTAGCGGATAAGAAATTAATTAAATCAACTCTCTTCACTTTTACAAAAATTCACAATGACATGTGAAATCCTGGTTTTCCCAAATAGAAAAAGGACTGACCATGTGCTTAAAAAAGTCGAAACCAGATTTCGCAAGTAGGTGTTAAAATGATTTTTGACCAAAGGGGAGCGACTTGTAAGACTTGGAAGGACTTGGCGATCCAGTATGAAATTCAAAAGGATTATAAAAATGACCTCGGCGTCAGTCAAGAGTCAGATGGAAACACTGAGAAAGACAACACTAAAATGTAACTTTCAACATCAAGCGACTCGGACATTGTCCTCTTTCTCTTTCTCCTTATCTATTTCAACAATTACAACTTCAACCATTTAGTATGAACTCTACTCTTAACCTCTTAATAATGTTGCTAATTGAACATTAACTTCTACAACTTATGTTATTCCTCCTTTTAATAAATTTCTTTTTTTAACATTCAAAATGTATATTTTATTATTCCACTCTTCTACAATAATCCACACATTCCAACCGACAACCAACTTTCTGATGAAAACCTTCTGATAATAATTTTGATGATTATGTAACACCCAAACGGTCCATCCTAACAATTTTCTCCGGCGGCCCTTCTCCACGCTGTGATGTTGCCGGAAATTTATAGAAAATGTCGGACGAACAGCTGGGGGTACAAGATTGACTATAAGGAACGAACTTCCACAACTTGGATGAGTTGAAAGGATGCTTTATTCGTTTAGAGTTAGCTTTTTCGGTTGGGGCAGGCGAATGTGACACACAACTCTAATTAATGGAGATCAACAAATCCGAACCGAACGAAACAAGACGAACGGAGATCCTCACTTCAAGCTCGCACCCGGCTGAACTCCCCTTCACTTAACTTCTCTCGTCTTAACTGACTTCTATTTATTTAAAATTGATCCGGAAATCCGGAAATCCGGAAATGCTTTAGACCACCGGTGACAAATATTGGCGACTGTAAGTCTGAAATTTCAGCTATCTTTTTTTTTATCTTAATAAGGCTTCCGCCGGAAAATTCTTAATGTGTGGTCAAGATACAGTAAAGGACAGCCTTTGACCGGGTCATTCGAAAACCTACCTGCTGAACTTTATCACTGAGTCAAATATTTACCGGAGGACAATTTTCCTCATAAAAGAAAAAGCGTTTATTTATTTTTTTTCCTCTTCTTTTTCACTTTTGTTAAATATGTTTTTAAACTATTTTCTATTCTAATCTATTTTCTATTTTAATCTATTATAATAAAATACATATATGTCTAGTTATCGATTCACAATTATAATTTTGGATAAAACTTATAAGCTGTAGGGAGTTCGGCCGAGTCTGATACAAGGCCAAATCTAGGAATAATTAACCATCGCTCTACACTTCAAGTTCTATACTAACAGTTACTTTTATCGCACTTCTGGGCTTTAGTCTTAAAACGCATTTTCGCTTTTTCAGCTCGTTGCTTAGTTATTAATAGCAGTATAGCCCGGCGTTGTTCGAGTGTAATGAAAGCTTTAAAACTAATCCATAGTCCTGGAGCTCAGACTCTTTGGACGTTAGCAAGACTAAAAAGTAATAGTTGTTTCCAGTTAAAGCGAAACCGTAGACTGAAAGAAAAATGAATGAAAGTCAAATTTTGATTTCCTGGTATCGATATCAAATAAGTTTTTTTCATCGTAAACTGAATTTTGAAGGCTAAATAAGTCCTCTGAGTAAATGGTATAATGGCTGAGACTAAGAACTACAATTATACCTACTTAGAGCCAAACCCGAAGCAAAAACTAAAATAAAAGGGCTGAAAAAAACCCAAAACAAAACAAAAAAAAAAAACAGACATACAGGCAGATAAACAGACACACACACAAACATCTTGCCTTATATATATTATCGATTTTCTGCACTATTGTAAGAACTGCAACCCTGAAACTTCTGAATATCGTTTCTATGAGTGTATCAAATTTGATTAAAATCGGACCACTCCTTCTATTACCCGATTTTTTCGATTATCGATTTTCGATATTTATCGGGGGTACCTCGACACAAAAGCTAGCTAAGAACACTCGCTGACGCTTATAGTACAACAGTGTAAATTTTCAAGAACTCAGCCGTTTCGGAGTCTATAGGTAACGGACACACACAAACAGACATACACACACACACAGACAAAGTTCTATTTATAAATAAGTTTCGATATAAGCCCGGATGAATCTGTTAATCTCACCCTGCTGACAATTGCTTTTCAAGCCGGCAGTGGCTTTTTTCGTTGCTTCTCTGATAGTTATAATTATCAAAAGTTTAAATGCTACGTCAATTGCCATCTTTTACCTCCCTAAATACTATACACTTCTCTAAATCTCATTCACTTCCTGCCCTTTACTTGGTATTTCCTGTATTTTTTTTCACCGTAACCTCAACCGTACCTTGCTTTTACAATTAAAAAGAAAATAATGAAAAATACTTGTTTCGTATTCTTACTTTCTTTCGGGACCGATAAGGATGTCGCTCCAGCAAGCTGTTGAAGAAAGCTGTAGACAGCCAAATCAATGAGGAGACAAAGGCAGAGTTTTAAAAATAATAACAATAATAATATTGGGTCACTATGTCGATCCAGGATGTTTTTTCCACCTGAATTCATCCTGCATATATACAAGTCAACCATCCGTCCGTGCATGGAGTACTGCTGCCATTTATGGTCAGGCGCCTCTGCCATTCTCCTCAGTGTTCTTGACAAGCTCCAAAGGAGAGTCTGTAATGTGATAGGTACTGATCTGGCGACTCGACTGCAGCCACTTCCCCATCGTCGAAATGTGGCCTCCCTTTGTCTCTTCTATAAATACTTTCATGGCTTCTGCTCGGGTGAGCTTAAGTCACTGATGCCTCCTCAACAGGTGTTTACTCGTGCAACCAGACTGGCAACTGGGACCCACCCATTCACAGTCAGGTTAGCCAAATGCAGACGACAATTCTACTCTTGCAGCTTCCTCTCTCGCACTTCCCGCCCGTGGAACTCACTCCCGTATTCTTGCTTTCCTGACGGCTACAACCTCCAGAAATTTAAATGCAAAGTCAATAGTCATCTACTAACCACTGGACTCTAGCTCTCTTCTCTCCCCTGTATAACCTTCCCTTTCTCTCCACCTATGTATCTGTCATCGCACCTGCTTTCTCAGCTTTCTGTCGTTCCTTTCTAACTAGTTTGTACTCCTCACTCTTTTCTAATTAATCTTTTTACATTTATGTAACCCCTGCACATCAGTGGCGTTTCCGCCTTGCTCGGGGTGAAATGATTATAAAAAAAAATAAAAAAATAATAATTAACGTGGGGACCCTGAGCGCGAACGACCAGGTAAAACTGGTCAAATATTAGGTTCACAACTGGTCATTTGGTACCCAGCGAAAAAGGCCGAGACCCCACTCCAGGGATATTTACTCTTCTACCCGACTTGAGAGAGATGTGACACAAGGTCTTTTTAAATGTGGGGAACAATAATCATTTTTAAAATCTTTTTTTAATTTTACAGTTTTTGGCCATTTTTAAGCAAGTGACACATTTGTAAACAAAAGTTAATTCTCAGATTTAAAAATCTTGCAAAAATAAAAATATACATCTGTGACACATTATTTTTGGAAAATTAGCAAGTTTAATGTTAAATTAATCTGATTTACACAAGTCTCACCTATTTATAGCAGGAAATTTAGAATGTCTAACAGTTCTACTGTATGTCTTCACAAATTGACACATGCAAGATAATACAAAATGCACAAGGGCGTACTGATTGGTTTCCTTCAGGAAGGTTGTATCGGCGAAATGAGTGTTGAGTGGATCGGTGGCGGTAGTTGGTCGACTGCTGAACTGGAGTAGTTGGTTATTCGATGACAAGAAGAATCGTCAGGTTGGTAGGGACGAGTCTGTCAACAGGGCCGAGTCACTACGGCGATCACGGAAATGGGGTCGCGCCGAGAGGTATCACCCAACGAAGACGGAATCTCTAAACAGGGCCGAATGAGCGTAGTGTTTTTTTTTAATCGTTTCACCCCGAGCAAGGCGGTAATGCCACTGATGTGCAGGGGGCTACATAAGTGTAAAAAGGTTAATTAGAAAAGAGTGAAGAGGAAAACGAACCAGTTAGAAAGGAGCAATAGCAAGAATACGGGAGCGAGTTCCACGGGCAGGAAGTGCGAGAGAGGAAGCTGCAGGAGTAGAATTGTCGTCTGCATTTGGCTAACCTGACTGTGAATGGGTGGGACCCAGTTGCCAGTCTGGTTGCACGAGTAAACACCTGTTGAGGAGGCATCAGTGACTTAAGTTCGTCTGAGCAGAAGCCATGAAAGTATTTATAGAACAGACAAAGGGAGGCCACATTTCGACGATGCAGGTGTGATGACAGTTTCAAAGGTGGAGAGAAAGGAAAGGATATACGGGGTGGGGAAAGAACTAGAGTCAAGTGGTTAATAGATGAGTATTGACATTGCATTTAAATTCCTGGACGTTGTAGCCGTCAGGAAAGCAAGAATATGGAAGCGAGTTCCACAGGCGGGAAGTGTGAGAGAAGAAGCTGCAGGAGTAGAATTGTCGTCTGCATTTGGTTAATCTAACTGTGAATGGGTGGGACCCAGTTGCCAATCTGGTTGCACGAGTAAACACCTGTTGCAGAGGCACCAGTGACTTAAGTTCGTCGGAGCAGTAGTTGGTTATTCGATGACAAGAAGAATCGTCGGGTTGGTAGGGACGAGTCTGTCAACAGGGCCGAGTCACTACGGCGACCGCGGAAACGGGGTCGCGCCGAGGGGTAGCACCCAACGAAGGCGGAATCCCTAAACAGGGTTGAATGAGCGTAAACACGGAAGCTGGATCGTACCGAAAGATAAAACTGAACGAAAGGCGGAATCTGAACGTCTTCAGTGGCAGGATCATGCCGAAAGGTATTATCTCAAGCAACCCCTGGGTATTTACTCTTCTCTCTCACTTGAGAGAGACATGACACAAGGTCTTTTTTTAACGCGAGGAACCTGAGTGCCTACGCCCAGGTAAACTGGTCAAATAATTACCCATTCCCCACTCACGCGGTGGATAGGTTCAAAACCGGTTTTAATTTGTCATATGGCAACCAGCGAAAAAGGTCGGTGTCCCCCAGAGATATTTACTCTTCTCCCCCATTTGTGAGAAATGCAACACAATGTCACTTTTTAACGTGGGGACCCTGAGCGCGAACGTCCAGGTAAAACTAGTCAAATATTAGGTTCACAACCGGTTTGAAACAGGTAATTTGGTACCCAGCGAAAAAGGCCGAGTCCCCACTCCAGGGATATTTACTCATCTCCCCGACTTGAGAGAGATGTGACACAAGGTCTTTTTTAACATGGGGAACCTGAGCGTGTACGCCCAGGTAGTGGTCAAAACATTACCTATCCACCGCGGTGGATAGGCTCAGAACCGGTCTAAACTGGTCTTAATTGGTCATTCTGGACCCCTAGGTAAGTCACCACTCCAGGTTGTATTTACTCTTCTCCCCCACTTGAGAGAGATGTGACACAAGGTCTTTTTTAATGTGAGGAACCTGAGCGAGTACGCCCAGGTACTGGTCAAAACATTACCTATCCACCGTGGTAGATAGGTTCAAAACCGGTCTAAACTGGTCTTAAACTGGTCTTATTTTGGTCATTCCGGACCCCAGTCTGACGGCCGCGGCGGGGTGGGGCATAGGTAAGTCCCCACTCCAGGTTGGCTGGTCGAAAACGCGGCTGATAATATATCAAATGATTTGTTCAACTACTCCCTGGTTAGAGGGAGTAGAAAACAAAAAATTACTCCTCATGTAGTTCGATGTTTGGGAAGCACAGCCGACTCCGATGCTTACGAGTACGGGTTTAGACTCAAACATATTTGGTAAGAAGTCCTGCTTCTGGATTCATATCTGCTGGGCTTAAATCTGCGAGAGATCAGGGGCTGTAAATATCAAGGTCGTTTTTTTCTAATGAGCGGCTAATGACTGCGAGCGACAATTTGAAAGATATTATAACTTGGATTACCTCCCTTGCATCCAATCAGGCAGAATTGCTTCCCTTTGTCTAATGAGCCAAAACATACATCAGTTTCTTTTATTTTTTTGTTTTTAATAATTTCACTACAAGCAAGACAATAAAGCCACTAAGACACAAGGTGATCACTGAACGTTAGAGAATATGAAAAAAAAAAATACGATATCGAAACAAGAACAATAAAAGAACAAAAATTAAGAAGACCGACGATAACGATTGGTGTTGCATTTAAATTTTTAAAGATCAAAATTGACTGGGATGCAATAATCCGGAAGAGAGTTCCATAAGCGAGAAGTACGAGAGAAGAAACTGTTAGCATAGAACTTACGGCCATTTCTACTGTAAAACATTGAGACCTAACCGTCAATCTAGTGCTGTGCTTAAATTCATAAAGTCTAGGTAGCATATATCCGAACAATTAGCATGAAAGTATTTATAGAAAAGACACACGGAGACTGCATTATGGCAGTGGGAAAGTGACTGAACCGGAGATGCCAGGTCAAGATTAATAATATTGAAGATTCTTCTTTAGATTTTATCAAGAATCTTTAAATATGTAGCAGGAGCACCAGACCATATATGGCAGCAATATTCGAAGCAAGAACGAATGGTAACCTTCTAATTATATAGAGGAAAGTTCATAAGAACAATTGCCATGGAAGTATTTATAGAAGAGGCACAGGGAAGATACATTATGGTGGCGGGAAAGTGACTAAATCTGAGATGCCAGATCAGGACCAATAACATTGCAGGTTCTTCTTTTACATTGCAGATTCTTCATTTACCATTTTTATAAAATAAAATAATTATGAAATAATTATTATTTATGATTTAATCTAAATAAATAAATGAAAGATACTGTCTGTCTGTGTGTCTTCTCGTCCTCTAACTCAGGCCACACTTTTGAAATCAGGATGATTCCAGGATTAAAAATCTGCCGTTTATTTGATGTTTGGACGTTCAGTACAGGAATTTGTGCTCAAAAGAGAAATCAGCCACTTCAATGCCATACGTGATACACGCTTGGACGATCATGTCTCGAAAGATATATGACTGGCTGGACAGAAGATTATCCCGCTGTAGGTTGCCATTGCTTTCTGCAGTACACAGCCAAGGCTATAGAACCCAATCTGTCCTGTTATTTGACTCCTAGCTAAAGGGTTGATTGTTTTGTTTTCATGGCAAATCAACCTCGGCGGATCATTTATTGCCAACTAAACTTTATTTATTTATTGCTGGTAATACCTTTTTTTTTCAACAATTTATTGTTGTTTTTATATAAGTTTTTGTGTCTAGTAATACATTTTTTCTTTTCGAGTATCAAGATTCATTGGGATTTGTTTTTAAGGGCAGGGTCCTTAAAAGTCCTACCCTTGTTATTTAACCCATAACTGGAGGGAAGGGACGGATTAAGTGAATGAAGGGTATTCAACTGGAATTCGAACTCGGCTCACCGATTTCTCTTTCCGAGCCGATATCCACTACACCACAACGCACATCCGTCACTAAACGCACCTTGTATTCCCAAGCGGTTACCCATCTAAGTACTGACCAGGCTCATCTTTGCTTAACTTCGGTGATTGAGCAAGAACCGGTGTATTCAACGTGATATGGCCGTAAGCCTTAGCTAGAGGGAGACGAGATGTATTATATTATTACATAGTAATTAGAGGGGGGTCGGTTTATTACTTCCTAACAATATAAATTTGATCCCCCACTTTATGACCAGTAGAAGCCTTATGTTTCCAACTATCATATTTAGTTAGTCAGTTAAGTGCCATACGTGATACACGCTTGGGCGATCATGTCTCGAAAAAGACATGACTGACTGGGCAGAAGATTATCTTGCAGTAGTTTTCCATTACTTTCTGCAGTAGACTGGTTGCCAGCCAAGGCTATAGAACCCAATCTGTTATTTTCATTAACACATATATGGAAGGAAGAGACGGATTAATACCTTTCCCAAGGGTATTTGTGATTCACTAAACCCCAAATGCCCTGCAAGTGCAAGTGAATTCAACTGGAATTCGAACTCGGTACCCCCGATTTGTCGTTCCGAGCCGATATCTACTGCACTACAACGCACATCGAAGAGGGAACAGTTAAAAATTCAAATTTTAAAGTTGATGAAAAAATTTGTGATTTTAATTTTTTTTTTATTAATATTAAGTAACTTAATATAAATATTAGCCGTAACACAAGACCAATGAGCCACTCAAGGTAGTGTTCTACTGATTGGACGTTAGAGGAGGAGGTGAGGTGTGTGTCATACTGGAAGAAATGAAGAAGTTCAACAAGGATGTCGCAATTTCTTGGTCCTGGGTATGACGGTAAACTGCATCCGGCAGCAAGGCCTCTAATTGGGAGGTTGTGAGGAGCATGGAACCACCTCTTAATTGATGTTGTTCCCAGGTCCACCCTGAACCGGAGTGGTAGCACCTGCTAGGGGCCAAGCTATGGGTAAATAGTTGACCCCCGCCAATCGGTGTTAAAATGCTATGAAGGTATTTATCTACAAAACTTTTGTTGAATTAAAAATCTTACCAACAAAACTTTTTTGAATGAAAAACGTTACTAACAAAACTTTATTGAATTTAAAAATTTTACCAACAAAAATTTATTGAATGGAAAATGTTACCAACAAAAATTTATTGAATGAAAAATGTTACCAACAGAACTCCCCCCACACGCCAAAAATAATTTAAACATAGAAAAACAATAAAACAAATAAACTAAATAAAACAAATTTATATGATTTTCAGCATTAAATGACCTAATGAAGATTGATATGCTGTTTAATGAACCAACCAACCAACCACAATTTCTTTTGTGGACTTCTGGAAAGCATTTGATTCAATCAGCAGAGACGTGATATTTAAAATTCCTGCACTCTACGGCATTCTCTCCCAAATTATTGATGGCTTCAGAGCTATTTATGCAAACATCACTACCAAAGTTATATAGACTGATGTAGAGATGGACTTGATGTTGAAACAGGTGTTGTTGAAGCTATACACTTGCACCTATCTTGTTTACGTTGAAACCCCTACTTACGAAATTAATTCGTTCTGCAAGTCGTTTCGTAACGTGAAAATTTCGTAAGTAGAGACGCATTTTACCCTATAAATACCCTAATCGGTTCCAAACCTCCACCTCTAACCCCTCAAAATTTCGTGAGGCAATAACATCGGGCCACAGCTTTCTCCAAGCCGCATAAAAGGGTATGTCTGGTCACCTCCTGCTAAGTCATGTCGATTATCTTGAGGCAAACAGCAATATCGAAGGGCTGCTTCCAAAACTGATGAAGGGCAAGCTGGGTTTTTTTTTTAGTGATGTCGAAACATCTTTTGAACAGAAACGACTTGTTGGTCCATGGGCTGGAGGATAGAGGTGGTGTTAGGTGGGAGGTACAGAACTTTAATAAACGAGAACTCCTCCAGGATATCATCTTCTAGAGAGGGCGAGTGGGCAGGGGCATTATCGAAAATGAAGAGGCACTTGAAGAGGTAATGAGGTGGACCTGAGAGCCTCGAGTAGCGGCGCGTATTTTGAAATTTTTGCCTTTCGTATCCTGAAATTTCTTTCGTAAAAAGAGGCAATATTTTTCCGAAGAGGCGTTTCATAATCTGAAAATTTCGTAAGTATAGCCTTTCGTAAGTAGAGGTACCACTGTATAATCGTTCTTGACAATGTTTTGCACATTTCTTTTGACGACATAAAAGCAAAGGGGCTTCTTCGGAAACTACACCAGAGCAGACGTCATTGTGCAGAATATTTAATCGATCTGGATTTTGCTGATCATCTTATCCTGAATTCATATTGTATCAACCTTTGTTGCAGTCACTTAATTTGTTGCAGTTAGCAGATAAATAGGTCGGCCTATATTACAATGATTTAAACAATATAAGGTAGGCAGCTGATACAGTGCTGATAGCAGACACAGAAAGAAAACTAAAAGACCTCCTACAGCCACTTTTTCACCGACGGAATGTGGCTTCCCTCTATTCATTTTCATCGCTTCTCCCCCGACGAACTTTAGTCACTGGTGCCCCTGTCGACTGTCATATGTGTTTACACGTGCAACCAGACTGGCAACTGGGTCCCACCCATTTACAGTCAGATCAACCAAATGAAGACGGCAATTCTACTCCAGAAGCTTCTTTTCTCGTACTTCCTGCCTGTGGAACTCTCTTCCATATTCTTGCTTTCTCGACGGCTACAACTTCCAGGGATTTAAATGCAATATCAATACCCATCTCTTAACAACTTGACTCTAGTTCTTTCTACATCACCCTGTATATCTTTTCCTTTCTCTCTACCTTTGAAACTGTCATCACACCTGTATTCCCATCCTTCTCTTGCTCCTTTCTAACTGATTCATCTTTCTCCTTACTCTCCTCCTATCTAATCTTTTACTCTAATGTAGACCCCTGCACATCAGTGGCTTGCCGCTTTTCTTGGGGTGAAACGATTTAAAAAAAAAACAATTTATTATTTTAGCTTGCTAACTACACTGCTGAAGTATTCTAAAAGAAGACTGAAAGTGCGACACTGAGATCGAAAGGCGTATTGAGATGGTTAAGGAGCAGTGAGACTATTATGAATACCCTAGATGTTATGCCATGATTCGTCATCGAAGGCCACAATTTAAACAACATAAGGTATGCAGATGATACAGTGCTGATAGCAGACACAGAAAGAAAACTACAAGACCCCCTACAGAAGGTAGCTGAAGAGAGTGACAAGAAAGGACTACAAATAAACTGCAAGAAAACTGAATGCATGGTCATCAGCAAAAAGGGCGGCCCAAAATGCCAATTACAGGAGACGGACTCTAAAATCAAGCAGGTACAGAAATTTAAATACCTACGAAGTGTTCTAATAGAAGACGGAAAGTGTGACACAGAGATCCGAAGGCGAATTGGCATAGCAAAAGAAGTTGAGTAAAGTATTACGAAACAGGACAATTTCACTAGAAACATAGAGGACACTGCTGGATTGCAATGTGATGTCGGTTTTTCAATATGGCAGTGAATATTGGACAATATCTTCGAAGATGAAGGAAAAACTTGAAGCAGCTAAAATGTGGTTTTACAGAAGGATGCTGCGGATATCATGGACAGAGCATGTGAGCAATGACGAGGTTTTGGAAAGGATGGAGACGAAAAGGGAATTAATACTGAGCATCAGGAAGAGACAGCTAAAGTTATTGGGACATGCAATGAGGAAGGAGGGGTTGGAGAATCTGATACTAACAGGCCAGATAGCGGGAAAAGGAGACAGAGGAAAGCAGCGGATAACATATTTGAAGGACCTGATCAGGTGGATGACGGAACGAGGGTTGCATGGTGCAACAGGAGAAAACGTGCTAAGAGCCACCAGGGACAGGAAGGTGTGGAGGGCCATAAAAGAAAGAAAAAGAAAGTTACAAAGGGATGTGCGTTGTGCGTTGTGGTGCAGTGGATATCGACTCGGAACGAGAGATCGGGAGCCGAGTTCGAATTCTACATGAATTCCTTGCATTTACTTAAGCACAAATGCCATTGGGAAAGTTATGGGTTAAATAATAAGACAGACTGGGTTCTATAGCCTTGGTAGGCAACCAGTTAAACTGCAGAAAGCATGGCAACCTACTGCGGGATAATCTTCTGCCCAGTCAGTCATGTCTCTTTCGAGACATGATCGCCCAAAGCGTGTATCACGTATGGCACTTAAGTGACTGAATATAATAGTTGGGATCTTGATTAAGGCTTTTGCTGGTCATAAAGTGGGGGATCGGTTTTCTATTGTTATGAAGTAATAAACTGATCCCCAATTAATTACTACATAATAATATAATACATCGCGTCTATCTCTAGCTATGAGTCAAATAACAGGACAGACTGGGTTCTATAGACTTGATCGGCAACCAGTCTACCGCAGAAAGCAATGGCAACCTACAGCGGGATAATCTTCTGCCCAGTCAGTCATGTCTCTTTCGAGACATGATCACCCAAGCGTGTATCACGTATGGAACTTTAACTGACTGACTGAACATAATAGTTGGGATCTTGATTAAGGCTTCTACTGGTCATAAAGTGGGGGATCGGTTTTCAGTTGTTATAAAGTAATAAACTGATCCCCCATTAATAAATAATACATCTCTTCCCCCCTCTACCTATGAGTCAAATAACAGTACATATTGATTTCTATTGCCTTGGCTGGCAGCCAGTCTGCCACAAAAAGCAATGGCAACCTACTCTCGGGACAATTTTCTGCTCAGTTAGTCACGTCTCTTTCGAGACATGATCGCCCAAAGTGTGTATCACGTATAACCCTTAACTGATATTACAATGAGAGTCAAACAGAATGCATTACAACATCCCGTGAGACAAGTGAACTCAAATCTCTCAATGGTTCATGAATAAAAAAAGTTGAGGACTTCAAATATCTTGGCTCATATATTCGTGAAAAGACTTTTGCATTCGAAAAGCTTGTGTTGTTAAGATCCCTAATCTTCCACAGTTAAAACTTTCCAGTTATTGACTGATCCAGGTCTTCTCTATCGTTCAGAGACTTTGTCCTCTCATTTAGAGAAAGGACTCGATGGAACTTATACCAACACGCTGAGAAAGATTCAAATCATCAGCTAGATCAGGAGTCGGCAACCCTTTGGAGAATGAGGGCCAAAAAGCTATGTAGAATCGTGGAGGAAGGCCAAACAGCTATGGCTCCAGTGTCATGGAGAAGAACCATGTTATTAAATATGTGAATAAATTTTCTATGTGTTTGAAGAAAGGAAGGATTAAATATAATTTAATATCTGATAGGAATTTTGTTAAAAAAATATTACATCTTAAAAATAAATGTTTCATAAATCAGTTCTAAAAAAATTCCATTAAAATCGGTTGAAAACACTATTTTATATTCATTTAAATGTGCCCGCCCACGAAAGAAATTTCGCAAAAAAAGTGAAAGTCAGGTCGTCAGTCAGTCAGTTAAGTGCCATACGTGATACACGCTAGGACGATCATGTCTCAAAAGAGACATGACTGACTGGGCAGAAGATTATCCCGCAGTAGGTTGCCATTGCTTTCTGCGGTAGACTGGTTGCCGACCAAGGCTATAGAACCCAATCTGTCCTGTTATTTAACCCATAACTGGAAGGAAGAGACGGATTAATACCTTTCCCAAGGGTATTTGCGCATAAGTGAATACAATGGATTCAACTAGAATTCGAACTCGGCTCCCCGGCTTCTCGTTCCGAGCCGATATACACTGTACCACAACGCACGCCTGAAAGCAGAAGAAAAAAAAAAAGAAAAAGTAAAACACATTTTCCAGATAAAAAGATATAATTTTTTTAAATTTCGACGCAATATAATCAGATTATCAACTGTCACTTTGGTTTGGTTTACCTGCGGATCGGACAAGATTCACTCGTGGGCAGGATGTGGCCCGCGGGCCGGGGGTTGCCGACCGCTGAGCTAGAGATTCCGCCCAACATTGACCTATATCTACGGAGATAACACTCGATTATATCTTAAGCTTAAGCGGAAAGGGCTAAAATTTGCTGACCACTGTCATCGAGCAGATAATGAGATGATTCCACCCTTAATCCTTTAGTCTCCCCCTGGAAGTTTTGTATTAAGGGATCTGACGTATGCACACAAAATTACCCGAGATTCAACCATCCGTCCGTGCATAGAATACTGTTGTCATATCTAGTCAGGCGCCCCTGCTGTTCATCTCAGTGTTCTCAACAGGCTCCAAAGGAGAATCTGTAATGTGATAGGTCTCTACTTGGCAGCTTGACTCACCGGCGGGATGTGGCTACCTTCTGTCTCTTCTACAAATATTTTCATTGCTTCAGCTCTGACGAACTTAGGTCAGTGCTACCACCTCCACAAGAATTTAATCGTGCAACCAGACTGGTAACAAGTTTCCACTCATTTATAGTTAGATCAATCAAATGCAGCCGATTCTACTCCATCAGCTTCTTTTCTCGCACATCCCGCTTGTGTAACTCCCTCCCATATACTTGCTTTCCTTACGGCTGCAACCTCCTGGAATTTAAATGCAATGTCAATTCCCATCTCTTATCCACTTGACTTTATTTCTTTTTTACATCACCCCGTGTATCTTTTTTCTTTTCCTTTCTCTCTACCTTCACAAATGCCTTCAATCCTGTGTTTATACCTTTTCTTGCTCTTTCTCTGACGCCCTCTGTAACTGGTTCGTCTTTCTCATCGCTCTCCTCCTGCTTACAGCTTGAAATCTCTTATGTAGCCACCGGCGCATCATTGGAGGTACCGCTTTGCTTGGGGTGAAACGATTAAAAAAAATTCGAAGTTGCAAAGGAAAGACCTGAGTACAGTAACGCTTGACCGTGTTTTATGGGGTGGATTTGTCGATGGATTTCCGACCAACCATAGGTTAGTCGAAAGATGACGGTGATGAAAGAGTACCTTTTAAGAGTACATGTAGAATCTGCAATGTTAATTGTCTAGACCTGGCATCTCAACTTCGCTCAATTTCTCTGTTTAATAAATATTTTCTTGTTAATTATCATGATGAACTTTCTTCTTTGGTGTCTATGAATTTCAATATGGCGTAAGTTCTATGCAAAAAAGTTTTGTTATATACTGCCATTGAATCTGGACAAACAATGAGGGACACGTATATATGTATATATAAATCTTATATTTTTATTTTTCGTCGGTGATTCTCGTGTGGATCAGGAGGGCAGCCAGATAGAGCCGCGCATACGAAAGGGCGGTCGGGAGTCTTTCACCAACATTGTAGACTTTATATAGTCAAAACTCCCACGCACTTTTGCTTTTTCGGGGTGCCGCTTTGTTGACGTCATCTACGGCCGGATATATTTGTCAACCACCCTTGTCTCCAGTTAACTTTTATCTATGGCCGGATGTATCTATCAACCCTCTCCTTGCCGGCTATCGCCTTTCAAGCCGGTTGTCGTTTATGTATTTTTTTGTTGTTGCTGCACTTGCTGAGATCATCCACAACCGGATATATCTGGCAATCACCTTTGTCCTCAGCTAACCTCGCACACGGCCGGATGTAACTGTCAATCAGCTCTCTATTTAAGGTAATATATTACAATATCTTTTCTCGCATTTTTTCCCGTCTTATTGATCTCCATTTAATTTCGGATTTCCAAAACCTAAACGTAATATCTTCTGTCTTCTTTTATTATAATCCCTGCTTAATAATGACTAGCAGTATATCCCGGCGTTGCTAGGGTGTAATGAAATCTTTAAAACTAATCCATGGTCCTGGAGCTCAGACTCTTTGGACGTTGGCACGAAAGACTAAAAAGCAATAGTTGTTTCTAGTTAAAGTGAAACCGTAGACTGAAAGAAAAATGAATGGATGTAAGTCAAATTTTGATTTCCTGGTATCGATATCAAATAAGTTTTTTTCGTCGTAAACTGAATTTTGAAGGCTAAATAAGTCCTCTGAGTAAATGGTATCATGGCTGAGACTAAGAACTACAATTATACCTACTTAGAGTCAAACCGGAAGCAAAAACTAAAATAAAAGGGCTGAAAAAATACAGACATACAGGCAGATAAACAGATACACACACAAACATCTTACCTTATATATATATATATTATCGATTTTCTGCACTATTGCAAGAACTGAAACTTTGAAACTTCTGAATATCGTTTCTATGAGTGTATGAAATTTGATTAAAATCGGACCACTCCTTCTATAACCCGATTTTTTCGATTATCGATTTTCGATATTTATCGGGGGTACCTCGACACAAAACCTAGCTAAGAACACTCGCAGACGCTTATAGTACAACTGTGTAAATTTTCAAGAAAATCGGTTCAGCCGTTTCGGAGTCTATAGGTAACGGACACACACACACACACACACACACACACACACACACACACACACACACACACACACACAAAGTTCCATTTATAAATAAGTTTAGATTTTCTTTTTATTACATTCTGTTGCACTCAGTAACTCCTTGCGTCTTAGCGGCTTAGTATCCTTTTTTGTTAATCAAAGAAGACAAAATATCTGAAAGACTGATTGATAATAATTTATTTTTCAAATATTCAACACGATTTAGCCAGGAACACTTTGAAGTCATATTTATACACCAGGTAAAGTACATGAGCATTGACAGTTTTGACAGCGGTTTAAAAAATATACCCAATAAATGAATAACAATTTACTTGTAAAATCCACACAGTTCGTTCATTTGTTTTTTTTTTTCTAAAAATGTATCAAATATATTTTATGATAAAAATTATGATCAAATTTTATTGGCAGAGGGAATATCAGGGGTAAATTTGATTATCTTAATAATTTCAGTCCATGCAGAACAATGAAGCCACTAAAATTCAAGGTGTCACGAAAAGCGAGAGTTCAATGAGGACAAAGGACAATAAAAGAACGGTTTCAGGATGACAGTAGATGGCGATTAGCGCTGAATTTAAATATTTAATGAACGTATGTAGCATGGAAGTAACTGTTAGAACATTAGAATTTTTGACGTTTTTTGACGTTACAATCTACCATATAATAAAAATAATTACCGTATATTTATACTCTACGTTTATACTGAGCACTGTTAAATATATATATATATATATTTTAAATACATTTTTAAACTTACAACTTTTTAGTAGTTTTTCCTATCAACTAGGTCCCACCCTTTTACAGTTAAACAAATAAGATGTAACTGTAAATTCTACTCCAACAGCTTCTTTTCTCGCGCTTCCCGCCTGTGGAACTGCCTTCCACAAGTCTGCTTTCCCGACAGTTACAATCTCCAGGTGTTTAAATGTAGGGTCAATAGACACCTCCTATCACACTAACTCCCAACGATTCTCAGAACACTCTCATCTACCCAACCCTCATTCTCGGTATCCTTACCCGCCTATCACCCACCCTCTGTCATTTCCTATATTTAATCAGCCTTTCTCCACTCTACGTAGCCCCCTGCACAGTAGTGGCAGTGACATGCCTTGCTCGGGGTGAAACGCTTATATATATATATATATATATATATATATATATATATATATATATATAGTGATGATCCACGCATAATGCCTTAAAATGTATAGGAAAGAATATTAAAAAGTTTTGAATTTAAAAATGTATTTTTTGAAAGTTTTTGTTTATTTTTATTATTGTATTTTATATTTCAGACCGCCCTCGGTCCTTCTGATGAAGTATATATATATATATATATATATAGTGATGATCATCCACGTATACTGTCTTAATATGTATAGGAAAGAATATTAATAAAAAGTTTTGAATTTAAAAATGTACTTTTTTTTAACAGTATTTGTTTATTTTTATTATATTTTATATTTCAGACCGTCCTCGGTCCTTCATCAGAAACGAGTGATTTTTAAATTTGAATTAGAAACGTATTTCACGATAGCGTCTGAATATTTTTTGTTTACATCACGTGGTGTGTTTGTTCACAACATGCGGCACGTCCGTAGAGAAAGTCTGTTTGTTGTCGATAAAAATTTCTTGGAATATCTGAAAAAAATTTTTACCTATTGAAATATTTGTAAAGATTCAACACACCTAAGTCCCTATTTAACCCTAGCTTGTGTGTATTTAATTTTAAAATCCAGTATTTTTCTTTCTTTCTGCGTGTGTGTGTAGAACTAAAATTGGAGTCTATTAGTAAACATTTGCAATTTTCTAAAGTATGATCAGGTTGATTAAAATGGGCTGCAATTGGGGAGTGTACATTTTTTTGTCGTATATTTAGTTTGTGATTATTGAAGCGAAATCTAAAGCTATTACCGGATTCGCCGATATATCCACTGTTGGGGCAAATTGAGCAGAAGAGAAAGTAGATGATGTTTTCGCTGTCACAAGTAAGGTTTGGTGGGTGTAATTTTAAAATTTTTTTCAGATATTCCAAGAAATTTTTAACGAAAACAAACAGACTTTCTCTACGGACGTGCCGCATGTTGTGAACAAACACACCACGTGATGTAAACAAAAAATATTCAGACGCTATCGTGAAATACGTTTCTAATTCAAATTTAAAAATCACTCGTTTCTGATGAAGGACCGAGGACGGTCTGAAATATAAAATATAATAAAAATAAACAAATACTGTTAAAAAAAAGTACATTTTTAAATTCAAAACTTTTTATTAATATTCTTTCATATATATATATATATATATATATATATATATATATATATATATGACACTGCTTATATACAACACGTTAAAATTTCCATTCGTGATTCCGTGCGCCTGTGGCTTAGGTAGTAGCGACTCCCACTGACACCAAATCGGGGGAGTTTCGATCTCGGCCAGAAGCAAGTGGATGTGTGTAGCTACGCTGATGAGTTGTGATACAGCGAAACAGGCTTGTATGTGGATGACTTATATATATATATATATATATTTGTGTGTATTTAGGCGGCATTTTATCATTAATGCATGCTTCATTAAATAATATAGACAAGTTTTGTCTATTTTATGTAAATCTTTTCATATTCTCTGATAAGCTTAATAGCATTATCATTAAATGAAGAAAGAGAATTATAATATTGATACATAATATTCTAATAATCCAGTCTAAGCTTTCGGTTTACATAAGCCATTTTTAAAGATGTCAAATAACATTATATATTATGAACACAGACAAACGATAATGACAAACTGTTTTTGTTCACATGGAAGATTTCCAAGCAAAAATAAACACGTGCATATAAGACGTTGGAAGCGAATGTCGCATCACAGCTCGTGAGGTCACGCATGACCAAGTGAAAGAGAAAACAAAAAATATTAAGTATGGGAAGCCATTGGAACAAACAAATGGCTTGTGTTATTAATGATAAGCATTTAAGGATATTTGTGGAGATTTCATAGTTGATCTTGCTCAGGTTAGGTTTCAACTGTTTCATGTATACAGTTTCAAGAATTTTTAGTTTTTGTTTATTGTTTTCCCGTTTAAGTACAGTTGTGTTTTCAAAGAGGGTTTTACGGAATTGTGTATGTGGCCAAATGCCTAAAAATGTTGGAATTATCGTTCAAGTGTAGTATCAAGCTATTTACATATTATTTAATGATACATGCATCAATATATATCACTCTCTTATACCGTAGCTAGATGCACTCCAACTACCAACTAAATGAAAACATCCTAAAAAAACTCATAAATACTAATATTTCTCCGACAGACTCTAACAAAAGAATTAAGTTTATTATATATTACACTAAATCGACTACATCTAATTCATTCGTCCGCAACGACTCTTCCCCCACCGTTAGTGATTTGCAAAAAAAACGATGTAGTATATAAATTCATATGTCCATTTAGAGAATGTATCTCTAACAACCTCAATAATATCTACATTGGCCACACCACAAATTCGCTCTCACGGCGCCTGACGTTGCACTTAAATAAAAATTCAAATATATTCCGTCATTTAGAACAACACAGTTATCAACGCACACTTCTGAGAAAAACGCTCGTTGATAACACGTCCATACTTAAACAAGAAAATAATAAACAGAAACTAAAAATCCTCGAAGCACTCTACATTAAACAATTTAAACCTGGTTTGAATACAATCAATTTTGATATTTCCAAGAATGTACTCAAATGCCTGTAATCAGACCAGGGACCACAACACCACTATTTTGTCACTGTCTTCGGCCATCCGCCACGGTAGGGATGGACTTGTATTTTCAATTCAATTATCTTTATTGTTAATAGCTTAAATGTTCTATGTTTACTGTGTGTTAATATTTACTCTTTGATAATGGCTTATGTGAGCCGAAAGCTTAGACCCGATAAAAAAAATCAACAATTACTGTGATTTTTTGTTGTCTTTCAACGATATTACCATCAAGTATATCAGACGGTATGAACGGATCCTACACAAAATTAATAGACAAAACTTGTCTATATTATTCAATGAAACCTGCATTAATATATATATATATATATATATATATATATATATATATATATATATATATATATATATATATGACAGAATAAAGAAAAAAAAACGAAACAGGAAGAGTATCTCAATCTAACATGTTTCAGTTTTATTAAATCTTCTTCAAAGACCGAGAAAAAAAATTATATATATATATATATATATATATATATATATATGCGGTGTAGATATAAAAGAATCCAAAGGAGTTTCCGGTACATAAAGAGGTAGGATAACTCTCTAGGAGAGCTTTAAATATATATGTATATAAATACATATAGAGCAAATATATGTAAAAATCAAGACAGACACGTTATTCCATGGTTAAGTGGAGAATAGGCCTATTTCAGGCGAACCATCTTCAGCTTCCGTCTTTATTGTACAGAAGATTTTACACGAATAATCAGTAATTAAAAATTTTTATATATATATATATATATATATATATATATATATATATATATATATATATATATATATATATATACTTTATACACATATACAAAGTAATTAAAAAATTTCGAAATCTAATTTTGTTGGATGGCCATTTCAGCGAGAAAATACTCGCTTCATCAGCAACGGTCGAAAACAAAAAAAAAAAAACTTTATTAATTAAAATATGCTATATATTTATATATTTGGCTCTGTAAATAGATTTACATTCAGCACTTCACCTTGATCAATTTTAATGTTAATAAAATTAATATTAATAGGATCGGGTTTGGGGATTTTACCTATTTGCTCATCTTTTTTCGAGATAATATATATATATATATATATATATATATATATATAAAGGAAAAATCAACACATCATTTACATTTGTTATAAATTATATTTGATTTCTATGAGCTAAATTAGCTCATTCCATCAGATCACACTACGTTCGTTCCATTCGGTACAAATATTTTCCCGAAATAAGCCTTTCTTAAAAACAAAAAAGAAAACAAAGTAAAAGATATAAAAAATATCAAAAACAGAGACGTTATTTCAGTTGGGGATCTCTAGACCATTCGAGAAGAGGTCATCATTCTTGGATGGTGACCATAAAGTCATTACACGCCCACTCACACATACATGGATAGGTACATACGTGTAACCCTACATATTAACAAATTCACGTCTACTTATTTATCTCCACATACACATGTCCATACATCTACATATGTAAATACAAATGCACCCGGATAACATCCATTGTGCTCTCTGTACAGATATAACTCTTAATACGAGGGTCATTCAATAAATAAGGTGAATTTTTCTAATTGTTAGGGTGGTACCCCTTTCAGTCTATTGACTAATGGACTATTCCTGACGTCACGTCCGGTTACCAGGTTCTGTCTTCCGGGCAGTCAGATCCAGGGACTCAGAGAGTAAAGGTCGTAACTTGATTTGTCCTGCAGCCGAGGGGAGATACTACTCAGCTTTAACAACTATCTGTATTTTGTTAATACATTATTTTATTTCACTGTTTCCGAGTTTTCTCATTATTTATTTCAACACTAACTCCACAATAAAAATAATTTCTCACTCACAAGATACACTTTTAGACATTATTGAAACTGTAAATTGAAATATCAAGTTTTCTGAAAATTGTTATCATCTGATCACTGAAGTTCAGCAATGTTGAGTCTAGTCAGAACCTAGATGGGTGACTGCTTTGGAATTCCAGATCTTGTAAGCTGAGACAAGCAAATGATACCTTTTAAGAATGAGAAATCTGAGCGCTGGGTTCAGATTTAAGTAAGGTTTGTTGCATTTACTTATGTCCAGTGTTCCTCAGTTTGACAGTAAACTGCATCTGGCAGCAAGGCCTCTGATTGGCAGGTTGTGAGGAGCATGAAACCACCTCTTAATTGCTGTTGTTCCCAGGTCTACCCTGACCCAGAGTGGTAGCACCTGTTAGGGTCCTAGCTATAGGCAAATAGTTAACCCCGACTAGGGTCAAAATAGTGATAGACCAGTAAGAGGCTGGCCACATCCCGTCTGTGAGATAGGGGTTGCAAGGTGGAAAATTGTTAGGGTGGCACCCCTTTCAGTCTATTGACTAATGGACTATTCCTGACGTCACGTCCGGTTACGAGGTTCTGTCTTCCAGTCTCAGAGAGTAAAGGTCGTAAGTTGATTTATCCTGCAGCTGAGTGGAGATACAACTCAGTTTGAACAACTAACTGTATTTTGTTAATACATTATTTTTATTTCACTGTTTCCGAGTCTTCTAGTTATTTATTTCAACACCAACTCCACAATACTAACACAGAAGCTTACTTTCTTTCTTTTATTTTTTTATTTTTCAACGTAGCAGTGTCACACATTTTTCCCATCTGTGCACAAGCTTCCGTATTCCCTCAGCGTAAAAATCTTTGGACTGATGTCTCAGCCAATCGCTCACAGCACTTTTGACTTCATAGTCACTTTCAAACTTCTTTAAAGAATCCAGCCCACTTGTAGACATTTTTGGGCTGAAACATGTGGCACCATACACAGTTGACATTCTCCTATGAATTTCAACTGGTTTGCACCCTTCAGCAACCAAAAACTTGATAACTGACCTCTGTTCAATCCTGGAGCATGCTTCTTGGTCGGCCATCTTTGTTAATCTCCAAAACTCTCAAAGTTTATTTTCAATCTGCAAAAAAAAAAAAAAAAAAAAAAAAAAAGTAAAGTTAAAAATTTTAAAAAAGTAAGCTTCTATCTGTATTAGAAATTTTTATACCGAAAAATTCATCTTATTTATTGAATGACCTTCGTATTTTAATGGGCATGCCTCCCAAAACTACCAGACGAACGCGGGCGTCCCTCAAGGTTCTATCCTAGGTCCCACGCTATTTCTGATCTACATTAATGATCTCCCCGACACCATTAGATCCCAAGTTGGCATGTATGCCGACGACACAACAATCTACTCCCGCATCGATCAGAAACCAGGTCTGGACGACAAAGTGAACCTCGCTGATGCACTTGAAAGGGACCTCCAATCCGTAGTGACCTGGGGTAGGAAATGGTTGGTAAATTTCAATGCCTCCAAAACAAAGCTGTTATCAACTAACCACCATAGACAATCGCATCTACCTCCCATTAGCATGGGACAGGCTAGCCTCCCAGAGAGTAAAATACTACGCCTCCTTGGCCTTACACTCTCGGCGGACCTCAAATGGAATGACTATATTGAATCCATTGCCAAATCTGCTGCTATGAAAGTCGGCTCCCTATGCAGGGCCCGGAAATTTTTCCCACCTGAAACTATTCTGCACATATACAAATCTACCATCCGCCCATGTATTGAATATTGCTGCCATATCTGGTCGGGTGCCCCTGCTGCTCTCCTTGGGCTTCTTGACAAAATACAAAGGACACTACCTGTAGTATATTAGGACAGGGGTGATTTTCCTAAAACCCTCACTGAAATGTAAATAAAGGGTGAAAAGCCAAGTAAATTGCTAATAAATATTGATTATTTAAAACTAGGTGTAAAAGAAATGTATTAAAAAGAAGTTATATTTAATTTTTCCTATTTTCTATTAAACAAGTTATTTTGAAACTACTCATTATTCTATTATCCTTGGATATGACTGACTTTTTTCTTATTCCCCCCTCTCGAATTGATGAATCTAATGTTACTTTGCAAGACACACTTTGGAAATAAATACAAGCTGCTTGGCAGGAGGTACCATTAGATACATTGAAGAAGCTTGTGATGTCAATGCCTGACAGAATGAAGGCTGTGATCAAAGCAAAAGGCTATTATACTGAATATTAAATTTATTTTGTAAAAAGTACTTTTTTCTTGTTAAAGCATTTGTTGAGCAAATAAAATAAAATTACTTTAATTAAATTGTTTATTTTCTGTCAATATGCCTCGTAAAAGATAAAACAGCTCTTGTCCTAATACATTTGCACAGTACTGTGCACACACACACACACACACACACACACACACACACACACACACACACATATATATATATATATATATATATATATATATATATATATATATATAAAAGAATAATTAAGGCAGACACGTTATTTCATGGTTAATCGGAAATGTAGGCCTATTTCAGGCAAACCATCATCAGCTTCCGTCTTTATTGTACAAAGGATTTTACACGAGTTTTGTAAAATAAAGACGGAAGCTGATGATGGTTCGCCTGAAATAGGCCTATATTTCCGATTAACTATGAAATAACGTGTCTGCCTTAATTATTCTTATATTTGCTCTATATGTATTTATATACATATATATTTAGATCTCTCTTAGAGAGTTACCCTACCACTGTATGTACCGGATACTCCTTTGGATTCTCCTATACCCACACTGCATGCTGATATATATATATATATATATATATATATATATATATATATATATATATATATATATAATGATAGAGTAATTTAAAAGAACGAAATATTAAAGCTTTTCCAGAGACAGAAAGAAAAATGACAAAATTTAAATAACAATCTGCAATATAATCGGTCCTAACCAGGCAGCTCGCCCTCAGTTGCTTTCCCACTGACGTTATGGGATTTCTCTCCATCTTTTCTCCGAGTATTTTCATGTATTCATGCGTGCTTTGGCTTCAGAGTCAATTGTATTATTCTAAATGTGAAATTTAACCACCATACAGAAACCGTCCATCAGTGTGGATGGTGCTAGCCTTCCTTAAAGCAACACACTGAGCCTCCTCGGCTTCGTTCTCTCAACAGACTTCAAGTGGAACAACTACAATCAATAGCTGCATCTGCCGCCAAGAAGTTTGGGTCACAGTGTCGGGCCAGGAAGTCTTTTCTCATCAGAATCCATCTTGCACATTTATAAATCTGCTATTCGTCCATGCATTGAACACTGTTGCCATATCTGGTCCGGTGCTCCGGCTATTCATTTTGAGGTTATCATCAGAATCCATTTTGCACATTTATAAATCTACTATTCGTCCGTGCATTAAATACTGTTGACATATCTGGTCCGGTGCTCCTGCTATTCATCTTAGGTTCTCGAGAAAAATCCAACGATGGATCTGCAATAATCGATCCTAACTTGACAGTCCACCTTCAGTCACTTTCTCACCGGCGTTATGTGTCTTCCCTTTATCTTTTCTACAGGTATTTTCATGGCAACTGGTCGTCCGACCAAACCTAATTATCCCTGATACTAGACTGGCATCAAGATCCCACCCTTTTGCTGTTGAAATAACTAAACGCAATCACTACTTCTATTCTAACAGTTTCTTTTCTCGCACTTTCCGCTTGTGAAATTCCTTTCAATTTGCATTTTTTTTAGTCGTTTCACCCCAAGCAAAGCGGTACAGCCACTGATACGAAGGGGGCTACATAAGATTAAAAGTTTAGATAGGAAGAGAGTGAAGAGTTACAGGGGTTGCCAGAGAAAGGGCTAAAGAAGGATGGGAACACATGTTGTGTGAAGACAGTTGCGAAAGTAGAGAGAAAGAAAAAGAACAAGATATACAAAGTAATGTAGAAAGAACTGGAGCCAAGTGAATTAGAGATAGGTATTGATATTGCATTTAAATTCCTGGAGGCTGTATTGTATAAGGAAGGGAGTTTCACAGGCGGAAGTGCGAGAAAAGAAGCTGATGAAATAGAATTGTCGGCTGCATTTGGTTGGTCTAACTGTAAATGGGTGGGACCTTGTTGCCAGTCTAGTTGCACGAGTAAATTATTGTGGAGGGGGCACCAGTAACTTAAGTTCGTCGGAGCAGAAGCCATGGAAATATTTGTAGAATAGACAGAGGGAAGCCACATCCCGCTGTAGAGAAAGTGGCTGAAGTCGAGCTGCCAAGTCAAGATCTGTCACATTGCAGATTCTTCTTTGGAGCCTATTAAGAACATCGAGATGAGCAGTAGGGGCGCCTGACCATATATGACAGCAATGCACGGAGGATGGTTGATTTCTATATGTGCAAGATGGATTCAGGCGGAAAAAACTTCCTGGTCCTAAACAGTGACCCAATCTTCCTAGCAGTGGATTTAGCTATTGACTAACTGTAATGATTCCACCTGATGTCGTGTAGAATAATAATAGAATAACGACACTTACCGGCATAAGGGTCCCAGCTAGCGTCCAGCTGGCAGACAAAAATAAAGAAGGTTGTAACTCGAACTATAACTGGAATCAAGCTAGTATTTATACAGAAATATCTCCACTCATTTACCAACAGCCAATCACAGCCCAAGCAATGGAATATCCCACTTGAGCACAATGAGATGCTCCTGGGCACCATAAATAGGTCTCTTTCTCAAGGTGGATTATTCTTGTCTCAGATTGTTCCACAACTGAGTTCTTATCTTTACAACGTAATTGTTCTACAATGTTGGAATACAGCGTAAGGCCGAATAGCTACAATCTCCAAAAGTTTAAATGCAACATCAATTCTCATCCTTCTATTCTCTTAACCTTTCTTTAAAGTTTTTCTCTTACTGCAATCTAGTGCGCACTAGTGATGATCCTGCCTTGCTCAGGATGAAATGATATCGTTAAAAAAAGAAGTTATGGTCACATTTATCTAATTATAATGATGAGACCTAGTTGCCAATCTAGTAAGAGGAATAATTCTTAGAAAATATTTACAGAAGCCACGTCAAGAGAATTAAATCGAGATGCCATCTCAGGACAGACAATATTACAATCCATGCTTTGGATTTTTCTGAGAATATCATGATAGATTACAGGAGCACCGGAACAGATATGGCTGCAAAGTTCAGTAGTAACGTAATTCGGATTCAAAAATTTTGCAATCTGCTAACCTAGAAAATCAAGATTCGAAATTTTGAATACTTTTGGACTCTAAGAACCGAATATTGGAAGAAAGCGACTGCCTCAAGCGCGAATCACAGGGAAATATTATACTTATAAAGTATGAAATCATTTACACTATTTCCTTTGTTCGGACAGGTTACTGATCTTCGTGGCAAGATTCATGAGGTTTCGACTGTGAATAATTACAAAAATTCATCTCAGAAATATAGACAGATTTTGAAGGTGAATATGGCAACAAAGATGAGGACAACAGTCCAAACAATGTAAATAGTGTAAATAATTACAATACCTCATCTCAGAAATATAGACAGATATTGAAGGTGAATATGGCAACAAAGATGAGGACAACAGTCCGAACAATGTAAATAGTGTAAATAATTACAATACCTCATCTCAGAAACATAGACAGATATTGATGGTGAATATGGCAACAAAGATGAGGACAACAGTCCAAACAATGTAAATAGTGTAAATAATTACAATACCTCATCTCAGAAATATAGACAGATATTGAAGGTGAATATGGCAACAAAGATGAGGACAACAGTCCGAACAATGTAAATAGTGTAAATAATTACAATACCTCATCTCAGAAATATAGACAGATTTTGAAGGTGAATATGGCAACAAAGATGAGGACAACAGTCCAAACAATGTAAATAGTGTAAATAATTACAATACCTCATCTCAGAAATATAGACAGATATTGAAGGTGAATATGTCAACAAAGATGAGGACAACAGTCCAAACAATGTAAATAGTGTAAATAATTACAATACCTCATCTCAGAAATATGGACAGATATTGAAGGTGAATATGGCAACAAAGATGAGGACAACAGTCCAAACAATGTAAATAGTGTAAATAATTACAATACCTCATCTCAGAAATATAGACAGATATTGAAGGTGAATATGGCAACAAAGATGAGGACAACAGTCCAAACAATGTAAATAGTGTAAATAATTACAATACCTCATCTCAGAAATATAGACAGATATTGAAGGTGAATATGGCAACAAAGATGAAGACAACAGTCCGTACAATGTAAATAGTGTAAATAATTACAATAAAGAAATATAGACAAATAGAAAGTATGGAAGTCAAAAATTACGATAAAAGAAAACTGATTAATACTTGAATAGGGGAAAAAGTTTGAAGGAAAGTTCTTGTCAAATTGAAACAAAAAGAGAATTTCTTTAAAAAAATTTATTTTTCACTTTTATTGCATGCGAAAAGATAGGATAGCTCAGATATGATTAATTGTATGTCTACTAGGGTGGGTAACCAGTTTCTGTTGTAGATGCCTGCCCAGGCACATTTTTTCAACACCCACAGGGGCCATCTGTGACTCATACTAAGTAACTAAGCTCAGCTGACCTTAGTAACAGTTTTGGGGACAGAGCGGATCACCCAGCACGAGTCTACTATGGGTTAAATAGCAGGACAGTTTGGGTTCTGTATCTTTTAGTAACACCCAGTCTACTGCAGTCAGTCATTTGTCTTTCGAGACATGATCGCCTAAGCGTGTATGGCACAAAACTGATTGACTGATTAGTTTCGGGTCAATTTTCTTTTGTTTCTGAGCGGTTAGATGAAGTTAATTTAGTAGAGGATCTAAAAATGATCTGGAATCTGTTGTTAACAGGGGCAAGCAATGGTTTCCTAAATTTTAGTAACTCCTTACTACTTCTTGGGCTAACGTATTCAGGCTGGCATGAAGTGCCAAGACTATATTGAATCAATGTCTTGATCTTTTACAACTTATCAACCATTTGCAGGTTATTTAAAGCAAGAAAATATTTTTAGATTTTAAAAATTTATTTTTAGGTATTAATGATTTAGTAGTACAAGTCCTTACTAATTGACCCATAGCTGGGAGGGGAAGAGAAGCGCTGCATTCTTTTTATCTTTTTACCTTTTATTTTTTATTTTATTTTTTTTCATTTTACTTTGCCTCAGCATGGCTGATGCTATCCTCCAGGTTTGCTGCTAGGAAAGTTACCATATCTAATCTGTTGCTTTTACTGTATATTTAGATATTCTTAATAAATTCCAAAGACGAATCTGCAATGTTATTTGTCCTGACATGGCACTTCGGCTTTATTCTCTTTCTTGACCACCGTAACCTAGGTTCCCTTTGACTTTTCTATAAATACTTTTGTTGCAATTGCTCTGATTAACTTTTTATTTTGGTAAACAGATTTTATGAATTTAAATGCAGTACTAGATTTTCTGGCGACGTGGGGGTTTCTTTAGGCCATGAAAGATTAAAATGTTCCCAACTTGATGGCATTTTGTCAATTTAAGGGTTTCCAGAAGTGAAATGACTATATTGAATCCATTGCCAGGTCAGCCGCTAAAAAAATCGGCTCACTGCTATATATCTCGAGGTTGTTGATAAAATCCAAAGAATCTGCAATGTTAATGGTCTTGACCTGGCACCTCGTTTCTAGTCACTTCCCTCACCCACTTAACGTAGCTTATTTGTGCCTCTTCTGTGAATACTTTCATGGTAATTTTTTCTCAAACAAAATTTCATTTTTGGTACACGGACTTGATGGATTTTATCGCAGTACTATATAAGCGGCAAGGTCTCACGATTTTCCAGTTGAATAGGCGAGATGTAACCGTAAGTTCTATGCTAAAATATCCTTCTATAGCGCTTCTCATTTATAGAACTATCTTCCGGCTGCTTGCTTCCCAGTCAACATTGATCTTCAAAAATTTAAATTAATGTCAATCGTTATCATCTGTTTTCTTAATTCAAATTCTTTTATAATCCCCTATCTTTAATAGTTTTTCTCATATTCTCTAACACTCAGTAACCCCTTGCAACTCTTAGGGGCTTTATTGCCTTGCTTGGGGTGAAATTACTAAAACAAATGAAAAAGAGGTAAAAGTTTCATGTAAGAAAAACTTAAAACTATAAAGTACATTATTTGGTGGGGGAGTTTCTTTAGGCCCCGGAGGATTAAAACGTTCCCAAGTTGATAATATCAGCATTTTAAATCCCGTCTTAATGGCAAGTCTGCTAGGATCGTTTAAGTGGAATTGGTAGCCAATCTCTCAAATGTCCTTTAATCAATCAAGTGACAATAAATGAATTGTTAATTTAAGCGCCTGTAGAAATGAAAAGACTGTATTGAATCCATTGCTAGGTCAGCTGCTAAGAAAATCGATTCACTGCTAAATATTTAGAGATGGTTGATGAAATCCAAAAAAGAATCTGCGATGTTAATGGTCCTGACGTGGCATCTTGGTTCCAGTCATTTTCCCCGGCTTACCGTATCTTCCCTGTGTCTTTTCTATAAATACTTTCATGATAAGTTTTATTTGATGAACTTTCAACTTTGGTACACGGACTTTATAAATGTATCGCAGTACTCGATTGGCGGCTAGGTCTCATCATTTTAGAGTTGAAATGGTGTGATGGAACCATAAGTTCTATGCTAAAAGATCCTTCTATTGCACTTCTTATCTATATAATTCTATAATAACACATATATCAACCAAGGTGATAGCAATAGTTCGAAACGCGTTTATAAGTTTCGCGAATTATTGGATGAGTGTTGTGGTGCAGTGAAGATCGGCTCGGAAGGGGATAATCTGAGAGCCGAGTTCGAATTCCAGTTGAATGCGTTGTATTCACATATGCACAAATAGCCTTGGGAAAGGTATAAACACGTAGCTTTTCCTTCCAGATACGGGTTAAATATTTGGAGATGGTTGACAAAATCTGCGATATTAATGGACCTTCTACGGGTGATTGAAAGTTCGAACTGAACACTTTATTTTGGTCACTGTAGTAGATTATTCTCGTTCAATAAGTCATGCCACTTCCAGACGTTTTAGTTATTTCTATTATTCTTTCCTTAAGGACACATGGCTCAATAGATAAAAGCGTTGGTTGGCTCCAAAAGAGTTGTGAGTTCAAACCTGGCTACAGGAAGTGGTGGACAAAAACCTAGAGTTGAGATAAATGAAGAAAAGTAAGACATCTAAAGGTTAGTATCCGCCATACTGATGGATCATTTCTCCCCAAGCAAGGCGTTAACGCCACTGATGTGCAGGGGGTTACCTAAGTGTGATGGTGAAACACACCTATTCCTCAGATAATGGACTCTCCCTCCTGTATTAATGAGTTAACAGGAAGTTAACCCGAGAAGTTCTTGGGAAGTTCTTAGGGGTTCTTAGAAGTTCTAGAGAGTTCTTTAGAGTTCTATTGGAGTTCAGCAGAACCATTAGTTTTTTTTTTTTTTTTTTTTAATCATTTCACCCCGAGCAAGGCAGAAACGCCACTGATGTGCAGGGGGTTACATAAATATAAAAAGATTAATTAGAAAAGAGTGAGGAGTACAAACTAGTTAGAAAGCAACAATAGAAAGCTGAGAAAGCAGGTGCAATGACAGATACATGGGCGGAGAGAAAGTGAAGATTATACAGGGGAGGGGAGAGAGCTAGAGTCCAGTGGTTAGTAGGTGAGTATTAACTTTGCTTTTAAATTTCTGGAGGTCGTAGCCGTCAGGAAAGCAAGAATACGGGAGTGAGTTCCACAGGCGGGAAGTGCGAGAGAGGAAGCTGCAGGAGTAGAATTCCAGTTTGGATATCGTTGGACTAAGGCAGTTGATATTAGTCGGCAGTTAGCAGAATACTAAGGAGTCAGCTTTCAGTGGAAGATTACCAAGTTCCTAACATTTTGGGTGCGTTAAGTCGATTAGCAACCAACATAGCACGATTATAATCTCCAATACGAAAACTACCCCCACAACAATAAGGGAGTTGAAGGAGGAGAGTGAAGACAAAGACGAACCGGTTACAGAAAATATTTATAGAAAAGACAGAGGGAAGCCACATCCCGACGTTGAGAAAGTGACTGGAGTCGAGTTGCCAGGTCGGGACCGATCACATTACAGATTCCCTTCTGGAGCCTGTCGAGAACACTAAGATGAACATAAGAGCCGACTGACCAGATATGACAACAGTATTCCATGCGCGGTCGGATGGTTGATTTTTAATGGATCCAGGCGAGAAAAACTTCCTGGCCCGACAAAGTGACCCAACCTTCCTAGCAGTGGATTTAGCTATTGATTCACGGTAATAATTCCACTCGAGGTCGGAAGACAAGGTAAGGCCGAGGAGGCACAGTGTATTTCTTTCGGGGAGACGTGCTTGGTCCATGCTTATGGATGGCAGGAGTGATTGCCTGTGATCGTTGACAGGAGTCTCGTTTTAGGGACGTTGAAATTTACAAGTAAATTCTTGTGGTGGGGGCACCAGTGACTCGGAGCAGAAGCCATAAAAATATTTATAGAAAAGACAGAGGGAAGCCACATCCCGCCAGTGAGAAAGTGGCTGGATTCGAGCTGCCAAGTCGGGACCTATAACATTACAGATTCTCCTTTGGAGCCTGTCGAGAACACTGAAATGAACAGCAGGGGCGCCTGACCATATATGACAACAGTATTCTATGCACGGACGGATGGTTGATTTGTATATGTGCAAGATGGATTCAGGAGGAAAAAAACTTCCTGGCCCTGCACAGTGACCCAAACTTCTTAGCAGTGACTCAACTATTGACTCAACGTAATGATTCCACTTGAGGTCAGAAGATAGGGTAAGTCCGAGGAGGTGCAGTATATTGCTTTCAGGGAGACTCGCTATGGGGGACAGGAGAGGTTGCCAGTGATGGTTGACAGATAGCAGTTTCGTTTTAGAAGCATTGAAATTTATAAGCCAATTCTTACCCCAGTCCATCACTGAGTATCGGTCCTTCTCAAGATCAGCAGCGAGATTATGTTTGCCCGCCACGCCGGGTTTCTTACTGATGCGGGAGTAAATTGTGGTGTCATCTGTGTAGATGCCTACTTGGGATTTGATCATGTCTGGGAGATCATTTGTAAAATTTAGACTTAAATATAAAATTTTATATGATTAAAATAGAGTAGTTTAAATTGTGAGGTGTTAAAATTAACCAGACATCCTTTACTCCAGGTAACATCTAATTGTAGGTCATTTTGAAGGTAAGCCGATAATTTGACCTCATTGAATTGATCAGACTTATGATCAAGACAGGAGTAAATGATTGTATCATCAGCATAGATATTGTTGTGAACAGGAAATTAAAAATTAAAACCAACTTTCTTCTTCACTTTTACAAAAATCCACAATGACGTGTGAAATCCTAGTCTTGCCGCATAGAAAAAGGATTGACCACGTGCTAAAAGAAAAGTTGAAGCCGGATTTCGTGAGTAGATGTTAAATTGGTTTTCTGACCAATGTGAGCGATTTGCAAGACTAAAAAAATACTTCACGATCCAATGCGAAAAATCTAAAAGACTATATAAATGACGTCAGTCACTCAGAAGGGAGCAGCGAGAAGACACAACTAAAATGTAACGGGAGAAACTTCAACCACGACCCGGACTTAAGGTCGCGTCGCTCATTGTCTTTTTTCTCCTTCTTTATCGCATGCTGATTCCTTTTATTTCTTCTCTACCCAAAGACATTTCTATCAAACAAACGCTCATACATACGTACGTACGCATAAACTCTTTCCAGCAAATTAATACGACGAACATTTTTTGACACTCTTAACTTTCTCATTAAGCATTAATTTCTATCACAATTAATGTTATCTTTTTCATTAATAAATTTCTATTTTAACATAAATATGTATATTTTTATTCTTCCACTGTTCCACACTATTCCACACATTCCAACCTGCTGACAACCAACCAAGCTTCTGATAGTAACCTTTTGATAGTTCTGGATAAAACTTGTAAGCTGTAGGGAGTTCGGTTAAGTCTGACACAAGGCCGAATCAATAAACATTAGCCATATCCTTATAGCTACAATATCAAGCTGGGAAATTATTAAAAAAACAATGGTAGAATTTCCGGTTGTTTTACATCTTTTTTTCGTTTGAAGAAAAATGAATCAACACTCACTGGGTGGGTAGAAATCACCTCCATTTTCTTCGTTTTAATGTCATCGGTTTTAAATGAAGGGATTTTATGCCAAACTGAGGCCAACATAGATGCTTTCAAAGGGATAGTTGCATGAAAAAAAAAAATCTTATTTTTTAATGAGATGATTTTGTTTTTATATAGACAATTTCCTGTTGAGTCTTTTGCAAACAAAGATGGCCTCAGAAAACTGTACTGACTAAAATACAAACGACAAAAAATAAAAAATAAAATGAATAAAAACGAGTTTTTAGAATTTTATTGTCATGTTGTGAATCTACTTCCGGTAAACAGAGGCAATCGTATTCGCAATAAGACTTAGTGTCAAAAGGAGTTTTTTCCCCATGACACTGCTTTTTTTTAAAAAAAACTACCGTCATCCTCGGCAATGTTTACTGCTTTTTAAAAATATTTTTACATTTATTTGCCCCTCAAAATAATTCCATAAAACTTCTAGAAATACATTATCTATACCATTTTTTATTAGTTAAATTCAGGACTTATGAAGGAATGTTTGTTTAATGTTAATCATGTAATTTTTTTATTTTTATTTACGAGATCATTTTTCCAAAATCTGTTCCGATTAGTAAAATAAAAAATACATTAAAACTACGCCATTTTTAATTTAAATAAACTTTTAATTGATTTTATAAATAACATCGTTTACTGATATTCTGAAAAAGAAAAAAAAAATTCAATGAATAATGAATTTTTATTATAATTATTTTCCCTTTTTTTGGCTAATTAAAGTTTCAAACATCTTTTAAATTTCTTCTAGTAACTCAATGTCTTCGGATATTAATTTATTAAAAAAAGACTTTATTCTCAAATCAAAAATTGAAAAGCTTAATACAAATAATTTAGAATTAAGATTTTTAAAATAATTTCTAATTTTTTTTTATTATGTTAAACTGCACATTTTCTAGTAAACAGTAAATTTAATCATTTAGCTTTCTACTACAGACAATCGCTCTTACCCCCTATTAGCATGGATCAGGCTAGTCTCCCTGAAAGTAAAACACTGCGCCTCCTCGGCTTAACTCTCACAACAGACCTCAAGTGGAATGATTATATAGAATCCATAGCTAAATCCGCTGCTAAGAAAGTCGGTTCTCTGTGTAGGGCCAGGAAGTTTTTCCCATTTGAAACAATCCTGCACATATATAGATTTACCATCCGCCCGTGCATTGAATATTGATGCCATATCTGGTCGGGTGCTCCTGCTATCCACCTAGGGGTCCTTGACAAAACACAACGGAGATGTGATCGATCTCGACTTGGCAGCTCGGATACAGACATTTTCTCATCGGCGTAATGCTTCCCTGTGTCTCTTCTAGAAATTCTTTCACGGCTTCTGCTCAGATGAACTTAGCCCACTGGTGCCCCTATATATGAATTCACTCGAGCCACAAGATTAGCAATTAGGTCCCACCCTTTTACTGTGAAACCAGTAAATTGTAAACGTAAATTCTACTCCCTCAGCTTCTTTTCTCGCACTTCCTGCCAGTGGAATTCCCTTCCGTTTACTTGCTTCCCCGACAGCTACAATCTCCAAGAATTCAAATTAAAGTCAATAGTTATCTCTTATCTTACTAACTTGCATCCTTTCTCACATGCTCCTTTCTCCGTCCACTCCACTCTCATCAGTATTCTCATCCTTCTCTTACCCACTTCCTGACACCCCCTATAACCTGTCACTCTTTCTCATAACTTTCCTCCTATGTAACCCCCTGCAAAACAGTGGCAGTAAAGTGCCTTGCTTGGGGCGATATGTTTATGAAAAATTTTAAAAAAATCTATGCTATTATAATGTGGATATAAAGTGGGGCATCGATTCTACATTACAATCAATATATAAATTGACCCCTCACTTTATGGCCACAGTCATCATTCTCTCATGCTTCTTTCTCCGTCCACTCTACTCTCATCAGTATTCTCATCCTTTTCTTACCCATTTCCTGACACCCCCTATAACATGTCACTCTTTCTTATAACATTTCTTCTGCTCAACTCCAAATTTAATCATAATTAAAAAAAAATCATTTTTTAAAAAACAGTAAACATTGCCGAAAGTTGAAGGTATTTAAAATATAGGGAAAAAAAAACATACTTAGGACACACCGTCTCATTGCGGGCACATAAGTCCATGTTCACCATATTTTATTTCCAGGGTTCACCAGCAGAAGCGGGAATAAAGTTAAAATATATTTAAGGAAAGAACAAAATTTAACCAACGCCAAACATTGCAAAAATATGCAAATGAGTATCTGTCTGTGTTTTTTTTTAAGGAATACGATGATGGATGTCTTCTTTTCTGGTATAATACATTCCTTGAAGGGTCAAGTGAGTTTTAAAGAAACAGCAGTCAGACTGTACGACCCCCATCCTCGATGACAGATTCGGTGAAAAGGAATAAAAACGAAAGCAAATGGAACCCGAAACAAAAAACAGATGGCACAAGACGAATATATGAACATTTTTGGCAGAAGTTTGATAAATAAATACCAAGTTTTAATATTTCTTATGTTTTATAGAAAGCTTTCGGAAAACAAAAGGAAGATTGATACACAATAGAGTGACTGTGGTTAGTGCTTCTTGCTTGACCATATGATACATAGAGATTTAGTATCACAAAAAACAAAAAACAAAAAAACAAAAAACAAAAAAACAAAAAACAAAAAACAAAAAACAAAACACAAAAAATAAAAAACAAAAAACAAAAAAAACAAAAAACAAAAAACAAAAAACAAAAAAGCAAAAAACAAAAAACAAGGAATACTAAACTCTAATAATTAGCTATATAATAATATTGGTAACAGTATGCATTAAAAAATCAAAAGATTTAAGTTTTTTTTATTCTCTCTGTAAACGATCCAAGCTCCCCACAATTTTCTTTTAATATCGGTATACTTGGTATTAAATTGGAGTAGATAGACTGAACTATCGCCCGGTTCACACTCCACCCACGTCTATTGAACAGGTGAAGACGCTCATCCCTTGTTCCCTGCTTAGGATGTGGTTTCCGGTTTTCTCTTTTCCAATCTTTTCACTCCTTTTTCTTTCTTTTTATCAATTGGGGTAGATAGACTAAACTATCGCCCGGTTCACACTCCACCCACGTCTATTGAACAGGTGAAGACGCTCATCCCTTGTTCCCTGTTTAGGATGTGGTTTCCGGGTTTCTCTTTTCCAATCTTAGGTAGCCCCTTGCACATCAGTGGCGTTAGTGGAGTAGTTTCAGGGGATGCTCTCTAAACTGTCCCCAATTCAGAGTTGTCTTTTCCGTAGGATAGTTATCAACCAAGCAACAGAGTCTTGTCTGTCCCATTATTTAACACATTACATTAAAAGAATAAAATAAAAATAAACGTGTTGTTGCCTTTTCTAAGACTGTTAGTGCGAACGGAACGAAACAGATTCATTAACACAGATCTTCTTACGTGTTCGAGAATGCCCAAGATTCCTATTCAATCCCTATCGCACGCACCTGCTCAGACAGATCCTCAATACCCACAGAGTCGAGCTGTGATTTATTGAACAGCTATATAGAGCGGATGTGCGTTGTGGCGCAGTGGATATCGGCTCGGAACGAGAAATCGGGTAGTCGAGTTCGAATTCCAGCTGAATTCATTGCATTCACTTGGGAAAGGTATTAATCCGTCTCTTCCCTCCAGTTATGGGTTAAATAACAGGACACATTGGTTTCTATAGCCTTGGTCGGCAATCAGTCTACCGCAGAAAGCAATGGCAACCTACTGCGGGATAATCTTTCGGCAATCAGTCTACCGCAGAAAGCAATGGCAACCTACTGCGGGATAATCTTCTGCCCAGTCAGTCATGTCTCTTTCGAGACATGATCGCCCAAGAGTGTATCGCGTATGGCTCTTAACTAACTGATATAGAGCGGATGAGCGTTGTGCTAAAACGTACCAGTTCGGAATGAGAAGTCGGAGAGCCGAGTTCGAATTCCAGTTGAGTTTGTTGCATTCACTTAGGCGCAAATACCCTCTTCTCTCCCCAGCTATGGGTTAAATAGCAGGGCAGATTTGGTTGGTTGGCAACCAGTCTGCTGCTTAAAGAAATAGCAACCTATTGCGGGAAAATTTTATGTCTAGTCAGTCATGTCTTTAAAGAGACATGATCTCCCAAGCGTGCATCACGAATAGCACTTAACTGATACAGAGTGAAATTTTCGTTAGCTTTTGAAAGAGAGCGCATTGGCGAGATTGTAGTTGAACAAAGCCAGTGCGTTTACACCCTCGGTCACGATGACTGAATGACAAAGGATTGACATTAACACGCAAGACCTGCTTAATAAATTCTAATTTCAAATCTAGTTTTACCTTGGAACAAATTGTTAGGGAAAGATGGACAAAAGACTTAGTAAGATTAATATTTCATTGTTTTCAGTGAAAACGAGCCACAGTACTTAAATCCATCTCAGAAATTTACAATATTGGTAGGCGGAAAAATATATCGGCCGAAACCTTGTTCTTAAATGTATGATTAGTAATGAAATAATACAGAAGCTTCATCAAATAAATTTTAAAAAAATAAAAAAAATAAAAAAAATCAGAAACAATTACAGAAAATTGCTACCATATTGTCCTGTTGTCGCTGATGAATTCATCGGCCATGTTTTTTTTTCAAGAATACACAGCACGAGAACGAATTCTGTAATCCATAAGAGTCGCTGATGCGCTGCATTTGATGGCCCCGAACCTACATATGGTTTTGGAATTCCTTCTCCTAGACTGGTTATCACTCAAGGCTAAAGTCATTCTACCTTGATAATTAACCCAAAGATGGAAAGAAAAAAAGCGAATTCATACTTTTTCCGAGGGCAATTGTGCGAAAGGGAATACAAGACTAGAGTGTGCAAAAGTGTCGGAAAATGGTGTTTCTCCAATTAATGTGGGTCCTACATGTTTCGCGAGCTGGTGTCCGTCCGACTACTGTGGGTCCTTGCCTGTATCGCGAACTGGTGTTTCTCTGACTAATGTGGGTTTTACATGTGTTGCAAATTGGTGTTTGTCCGACTACTGTAGGTCCTACATGTGATGTGAACTGCTGTTTCTCCGACTACTGTGGGTGTTACTGCATTAGTTTTCACCGCCTTCAGGTTGGTTAGTTGGTTGGTTGTTTTATGGCATATTAACCTCGGCGGGTCATTTATTGCCAACTAAATTTTATTTATATATTGCTGGTAATACCTTTTTCTTTCAACAATTTATTATTGTTTTTATATAAGTTTTGTGTCTAGTAATTTTTTTTTCTTTTCGAGTATCAAGATTCACTGGGATTTGTTTTTTTTAAGGGCAGGGTTCCCAAGTCCTACTCTGTTATTTAACCCATAACTGAAGGGAAGGGACAGATTAATACCTTTCCCAAGGGTACCAGTGCTTAAGTGAATGCAGGGTATTCAGCTGGAATTCGAACTCGGCTCACCGATTTCTCTTTCTGCACCACAACGCACATCCGTCACTAAATGCTTACAGCACCTGGTATTCCTAAGCGGTCACCCATCTAAGTACTGACCAGTCTCAACGTTGCTTAACTGATTGAACGAGAACCGGTGTATTCAACGTGATATGGCCGTAAGCCTCCGCCTTCAGGCTAATACACTAAAGACACACTACCTCTTTTTATTACTGAAAGTCAAATCAGGCGTCTTTTGACAAGGAAAAATGTTTTCTCGTTGCAGTAAATAGTACACCGCATACGGTCAGTATTGGCTACTTTTATTGTTCCCCAGGAGACAATTTTTGCTCATCATTTGTCAGTGATGTAAGTGAAAGTTGAGTCAGTCAATTCAGTGTCATACGTCAGTGTCAGGCTTGGGCGATCATGTCTCATGGCTACAGAATCCAATCTGTCTTGCTATTTAACCGATAGCTAGAGGGAGAAAAGACAGATTAATACCTTTACGAAAGGTTTTTGCGTGCAAGGGAATGTGACGAATTCAACTGGAATTCGAATTCCAAGTCTTTTTTACCAATCTAAGGCGAATTGGTATGGCAAAGGATGCGTCCCAGAAGATGAGCAAAATACTAACACACAGGAAAATCTCAATAGAAACGAAGAAAAGAGTTCTAGACTGCTACGTGATGTCAGTTCTTCAATACGGCTGTGAATGCTGGACAATATCATCGAAAATGAGGACAAAACTGGAAGCGGCCGAAATGTGGTTCTACAGAAGGATGCTACGGATATCGTGGACTGAGCATACAAGCAACGACGAGGTGTTAGAAAGAATGGCAACAAAAAGGAAATTGATGCTGAGCATCAGGAAGAGACAACTTAAGTTCCTGGGACATGCAATGAGGAAGGAGAGCCTGGAGAACCTGATACTGACTGGACAGATAGAAGGAAGGAGAGACAGAGGAATGCAGCGGATAACATATTTGCAGGGACTGATCAGGTGGATGACGGAACGGGGGTTGCCAGGAGCAACAGGAGCAAACATACTAAGAGCCACAAGGGATAGGGAGACGTGGAGAGCCATGATCGCCTACGTCCTGAAGGGACAGGGCACATAGAAGAAGAAGAAGAAAATGTTCACTGAAGAATTTGAAAAAAAGAAACATTTTTTTTTTAAATATGGAAATCTCGCCTAATTGCTGATTCGTTAATTCACGGACAATAAAAAGGCACCACTACATACTTCGTTTTTCATTTTCGCTGAACCTATAGCTATCAAATGATCCTATCAAATATATCAAATTTAAACTATAATGTGTGTTGTGGTGTAGTGGATATTGGCCCGGTATATGGAATCGGAAGCACGGGTTCTAATTCCAGTCGAATTCGTTTCATTCATTTACGCACCAATATCCTTGGGAAAGGTATTAATCCATCTCTTCTCCCTTCACCTATAGGTCGAATAGCAGAACAGATTAGGTTATATAGCCTTGGTTGGCATCCAGTCTACCGCAGAAAGTAATGGCAACATATTGTGGGAAAATCTTCTGCCTAGTCAGTCATGTCGCGAAAGAGACATGATCATCCAAGCATGTATCACGTGTAGTAATTGACTGAAAGAATCGACAGTGATCTATCTGAGGATGCTGTGAAGAGGCATGATCATCCAAGTGTGTATCACAAATAGCAATTAACTGAATGAGTCAACATGGATTTAGGCGAGGAAGCTGTGAAGAGACATGATCGCCCAAGTTTGTATCTCATACGGCAATTAACTGAATGAGTCAACATGGATTTAGGCGAGGAAGCTGTGAAGAGACATGATCGCCCAAGTTTGTATCTCATACGGCAATTAACTGAATGAGTCAACATGGATTTAGGCGAGGAAGCTGTGAAGAGACATGATCGCCCAAGTTTGTATCTCATACGGCAATTAACTGAATGAGTCAACATGGATTTAGGCGAGGAAGCTGTGAAGAGACATGATCGCCCAAGTTTGTATCTCATACGGCAATTAACTGAATGAGTCAACATGGATTTAGGCGAGGAAGCTGTGAAGAGACATGATCGCCCAAGTTTGTATCTCATACGGCAATTAACTGAATGAGTCAACATGTATTTAGGCGAGGAAGCTGTGAAGAGACATGATCGCCCAAGTTTGTATCTCATACGGCAATTAACTGAATGAGTCAACAGCGAATTAGGCGAGGAAGCTGTGGAGAGATATGATCGGCTAAGAGTATATTATGTATAGCAATTACCTGACGTATATTTCCAAGAACATGTCGACTGTTTTTTCTCGAACTCGTCTCTCCGTCTTTTATTTTTTGCGCCAATAACCATTACACCAGCCGCACATCCCAAGTTCAGAGTACATTTATTTTTTAACATATCAAAGTCACAAAAAGACTGTGTGTTAATGAAGATTTTCTGATAAAATAAAGAAAAAATTCCTTTATTAATACTCCCAGATTATTTACAGTTTGAAATGATAAGTAACTTAGTCCTATGTGCGTTGTGGCGCAGTGGCTATCGACTCGGAACGAGAGACCGGGGTGCCGAGTTCGAATTCCAGTTGAATTCCTTGCATTCACTTACGCACAAATAACTTTGGGAAAAGTATTAATCCGTCTCTTCCTTCCAGTTATGGGTTAAATAATAGGACAGATTGGGTTCTATAGCTTTGGCTGGCAACCAGTCTAGTACAGAAAGCAATAGCAACCTACTGCGGGATAATCTTCTGCCCAGTTAGTCATGTCACTTTCGAGACATGATCGCCCAAAGCGTGTATCAACAATGGCACACAACTAACTGATAGTTTGTGCAAGGATAGGATCCTTACATTCACTTACACACAGATAACTTTGGGAAAGGTATTAATCCGTCTCTCCCTTCCTATGGGTTAAATAATAGGACAGATTGGGTTCTATAGCCTTGGCTGGTAACCAGTTAACCGCAGAAAGCAATAGCAACCTACTGCGGGATAACCTTCTGTCCAGTTAGTCATGTCACATTCTAGACATGATCGCCCAAATCGTGAATCACATATGGCACATGTATCAACTGACTGATAGGGTGTGCGTTGTGGCGCAGTGGATAACGAGAGATCGGGGTGCCGAGTTCGAATTCCAGTTCAATTCCCTGCATTCACTTACGCACAAATACCCTAGGTAATAATCCGTCTTTTCCCTCCAGTTATGGGTTAAATATGGCACATAACTGACTGAATATAATAGTTGAGATCATGATTAAGGCGTCTACTGGTCATAAAGTGGGGGATCAGTTTTCTATTGTTATGAAGTAATAAACTGACCCCCCACTAATTACTACTTAATAATATAATACATCGAGTTTCTCTCTAGCAAGGAGTCAAATAACAGAACAGATTGGGTTCTATAGCCTTGGTTGGCAACTAGTCTACCGCAGAAAGTAATGACAACCTACTGCGGGATAATCTTCTGTCCAATCAGTCATGTCTCTTTTGAGACATGATCGCCCAAAGCGTATATCACGTATGGCCCTTAACTGACTAGCTTGAAATATATGTTTTTAGTTTATTTCGTACGTTAAGAGAAAGTATTCTCTCCTGATGATTCAGAGAACCTCCCCGATTAATTGCAAATAAATGACATGGAATCTTACCCCGTTTCCCGTCATATCTTCCTCGTTTATTTCCAAATAGAGAGAATTAAAAAAAATACTTCCTAGCACTTCATCGCCATTGAAATAAAATATATCTAATAAAATAAAACAAGACGCACTTGAAACCAACAAAGATATTAAAGACATTTTCTTCATTCTTTACAGCATTGTTGAGGTGATTTTAGACCCGTCGGTATCGTAAGCAGAGTTCATATCAACCGAATACTGAAACCATGTTGTGCAGGTGCTGTTGTTACCATGGAAACCGGCTCCACGACGAGATTCACCGTCAACCATCACCATACTTTCGCTCATTCGATTTCCTGTACCTGAACCTCCGCTACCGATCCCTGCAGGGGGTCCGCCTCTGATGTCTCCCGGATCTGAAACAGACCCGCCGGCTCCGTTTCGCGTTTTCATCGCAAACATCGTTGTGGGCACCCCGGTCGTTCCAGCTTGACTTCTGCGCACCGACGGCCCACTTGGTTGGTGTGTGTGCTGAGCAAAAGGGTGGAGCCTGCTGGAGGCCGCTCCCCGTTTGGGTCCGCACGAGAGTCGGAAAACAGACAAGGAAGCAACGCGGAATTTGGTAGAGATGACATTATAGACGATCGGGTTTCCTGCGTTGTTGACGTAGGTCAGCAGACGAACGATATTGAATATGTTGAGGTAATGTTCAAACGGGAGTTGAATGTTGTCATCAACAAAGCCAAAGATCACCCAGAGGGTAAAAACCCGGAAAGGGATGACGCAGACAAAGAACATGACGATCACCGTGGCTAAAATGTAGATAACCTGTCAAAAATAAAATAAATGCAATTAATTAGTTTGTCAAAAAGTTTATTCTACTTTTTATGCTAAAAGTTTACCCTATCCATCGAGATTTAAGTAGCAATAGATTTAAGTAAACCTTCTTTGGTTTAGTCATAATGTTTATAAGGAAGTTCTGATCAGTTAGTATCGATTACGGTTTAAATAGATGTTCTGGATTGCTGGCACACCCCAAAGAAAGGTTTTACCGATTTGTCAGTGATTGAAGGTTGAAGTGAATGAAATCCAGTTCTTATCACAGCCTTTTGCTATGAAGCTAAAATTCTCCCTGAATAATTTGGCATAAAAAACTTTTTTTATTTATAAAAAAAAAAAAAAAAAAAATTACTGCTAAGTTATCTCTCGGAACCTCCACATTATTTGTAAAAATGTTTGGCGCCATTAGTAAGTTTTATGCCTTCTTTGGTGTATTTGGGCAACAATCTCTCTTTTATACAGGTTTCATTAAAAACGACAGACACAGTATTAACATTAAGTTTTTTTCATGTGTTCGTATAATTTTTTTTTTCTTTTCGGAACTCAAATTATATAAAAATTGTCCAATTCTTTTGTACTTTCGAGCGCTTTCGGTTATATTTTTAGCCATTATCAAGAATTATTTTTTTTTTACTTATAAATAAACATGTGGAAAAGTTATGCACATAAACTTGTGCATGTTAAGTTCCGAACACGGTAAGCACATTGTTACCGTGTTCATAATTTATGTTATTAATTAAGATTTCTCATTATAATTAGTAATGCCTCCGGTTTTTTAATCTTCTCTTGCATGTGGATGACGCAATTATGAATGAACGAGGATATTATGGGTAATAGGTACGTAGGTAATGGGTGCGTAATAAGTAGAATTTAATGTAGGAGGTAAGATTTAATGTTGGTATTTAAGATAATAGGTAAATAGGTCATAGGTATGTTTGTATTTAAGGGAACAGGTAAAGTTTAATGTGTGTATTTAAGCACCGTCTTTATAATTAACCCTCTAGGGCCATTCGTATCATATTTGATACAGTATTTCCCTATAAGGAAACATTTGGTATTTCCCTATAAGGAAACATTTGGTATTCATTGACTGAGCAGTCAGTACTGCTTTCATTTGAAATTTATAAAATATTTCTCTTAAAAAATTCTTCAGGAAAATATTTCTTTCAATGCTTGTTTTCATACTGTATCAAATATGATACGAATGGCCCTAGAGGGTTAATCTCAGTCTGTTTATCTATCTATCTATCTATCTATCTATCTATCTATCTATCTATCTATCTATCTATCTATCTATTAACCCTCTAGGGCCATTCGTATCATATTTGATACAGTATTTCCCTATAAGGAAACATTTGGTATTTCCCTATAAGGAAACATTTGGTATTCATTGACTGAGCAGTCAGTACTGCTTTCATTTGAAATTTATAAAATATTTCTCTTAAAAAATTCTTCAGGAAAATATTTCTTTCAAGGCTTGTTTTCATACTGTATCAAATATGATACGAATGGCCCTAGAGGGTTAATCTAATTTTGTATATTTAACCTTGATTTTGAATTTAGGAAATCGATTTTTTCTATAAAACTTCTAATTTTTTAAAAATTTAAAAATTAGATCACAGTTTGTGGTGTGCATAAGAGTGTTCTTAGTACTATGAAGTATCATTTCTAAGAGGTCCTAGCTCTGGCTTTAGTAATATTTTTTAGCATAATTTAAGGTTAGTTCTTTAATGTGCCTGCATTTTACTGTGGTTTCATGCCTCTGGTTTAAAAGCTTGTTGCTATTCATATATTTAATGATTTCAATTTTTTCTTAAAGACAAAGGAAACATGGTTTCTTTATTGATTTAGCTGTTCTTGGTTTTCTGAGGATTTTCCATTTATCTTATAATTAAATATGTGTAAAATGTATATATATATATATAGTCATATGTTCTAAACACAGTAAGTACATTGTTATCGTGTTTATAAGTGTAGTGTTAGTAAGTGTAGGTTTTCTCTTTTTTATTAGTAATGTCTCCATTATTTTTAATCTTCCTTTACATGTACATGATGCTGTTATGTACGTATTATCAACCAGGATATCAATTTTTATATAATTTGAGTTCCGAAAAGAAAAAAAAAATTATACGAACACATGAAAAATTAGATAAAAAAATTAATGATAATACCTCATCTATCGTTTTTAATGAAACCTGTGTGTTTATATATATATACAAGTATTGTTGGAATAATATTCCTTGTCAAAAGAAACACTATTTTTAAGAAAGTGCTCAATACAAAAGTAGAGCTAATAATATTATTTATTCATAAATTATAACATGGATATGTTACAATATCCCTACAAAAGTAGCCATTTTGTTTCGACACTTTTGTGTCGTTTCAAGTGAAAAGTGTTTCAACACTTTTGTGTCTTTTCACTTGAAAAGGCACAAAAGTGTTGAAACAAAATGGCTACTTTTGCAGTGATATTGTAACATATCCATGTTATAATTTATGAATATATATATATATATATATATATATATATATATATATATATATATATATACGGAAATCAACGAATTTTAACGAAACTTGGTTATAAGCAACCGACAATTTGTAATGAATTATATTGAACATTATTTTTACCGATACTCGTATTTAAGTAGATATTCTGTTTTTAATTAAACAGTATTTTATATTTATATCTACCGGCCTGATCATTTTACGATAAATTTTATTACGAAAATGTGTGCTATCCAGCAGGATTCGAACCTTAAATACGAATATCGGTAAAAATAATGTTCAATATAATTCATTATATATATATATATATATATATATATATATAGTGTATCGAGGCAGCAGATAATTTTCTAAACATATACTGTTAAATATAAGAGACAATGAATGTCTATTATGTTTAATCATGAGCTGTTCTAAACGTCGTATTTTAGCTTTAATTTCAGTTGAAAATAGAGACCAAAATTCTCAGTTCGCAAATTTGCAATGCGGTTCTATGTCGTCACACCGCGTGATAGCGCGAAATGACAACAGAACTATGTATTGAAATGCAATGTACTGTGCTATGATCAGATTAATTTCAGCGTTGATTAGTTGTAATTTCTGTTTGGCTGTGTGTATTTGCCGTTTAATGAGGTTCCATTGAAACTTCTTGGTGTTAGGATCATTTAATGCTGCGGCATCATGTAACTTAAATTTAGTGTATCGAGGTAGCAAATAATTTTCTAAACGTATACTGTTAAATATAAGAGACAATGAATGTCTATTATATTTAACAGTATATGTTTAATGCACACAGCCAAACAGGAATTACAACTAATCAACACTGAAATGAATCCTCCTACAATTTCTCGTTTGTATATCGTTGCTTGAACTGGCTTATAATGCTCCAGTGTGAGTGGCTTGGTGATAGTAGGCGTGGCTCTGAGAGGCACCGTCTTATGGGTAAAAGAATTTCAGCAGAGTTCCACCACGGAATATGTGAATGAGCGGCGTTATATCGAGTTTAATTCGTTACCTCTTCGTCGCCGTACAGTTAGTATGCCGTTCGCTTAATAACCTGTCTGGGTTTCGATTCCTGGTAGTGGATGCGCACTGATGATGAGTCCCAAATATAGGACGAAACGGCCGTCCAGTGCTTTCTGCATTCTGTTGAGGTTGAATAAAAAGCTCGATGAATTACTTAATTATTCAAATCCTCCTCCTACTTCAGTCATATCTGTGCTTCAACCAGCTTAACATGCTATGGATTTAGCGGCTTATGTTGGAGAAGTCGTGGCTCTGGGTGGCTCTGGGTGGCACAGTCCTACGGTTAAAGGAGATTGGATGAGTTCCACCACGAAATCTGTGAACGAGCGGCGCGTCATCGAGTTTAATTCGTTACCACTTCGTCACCAGGGCTCGTCGTACAGTTGGTATGACATCAGCTTAATAACCAAACTGTCCGGGTTTCGATTCCTGGTAGCGGATGCGCGCTGCTGAAGAGTCCTAAATATAGGATGAAACGGCCGTCCAGTGCTTTCTGCATTTTGCTGAGGTCTAATAAAAACTCGATGAATTTATATATATATATATATATATATATATAAGCAACGTTGAGCCTGGTCAGTACTTAGGTGGGTGACCACTTGGGAATACCAGGTGCTGTTAGCATTCACGGATGTGCGTTGGGGTGCGGTGGATGTCGGCTTGGAGGGGGAAATCGGTGAGCCGAGTTCCAATTTCAGTCGAGCACGCTGCTTTCACTTGCGCACTGGTACCCTTGGGAAAGGTATTAATCCGTTCGTTCCCTCCAATTATGGGTTAAATAATTGAGGTCTGCTGTTCGTGCGATCTGTGGCAGTCATCTGCACCAATTGTTTGTTATCAGCAGTTCCAAGAAGTGTGGATGGTACTACACAATGCCTTCACCACTATAAACAAATCTCTGTGTGGTTGTCTTGCCGGAAAAAGGTTGGACCCTCATACGTTGAACGCGACGGGAGAATCCATTACCATATATATATATATATATAAATATAAGGCAAGTTGCTTGTCTGTATGTATGTCTGTCCTTTATACAAATCTATTATTTTTATCTGATTCTCACCAAACTTCACACAAATATTCTTTAAACTTCCGGTCAGGACCTAGCCTACTTATTTTTTCCTATTTCCTCCCGATATCGATACCCGGATATCCGATCAGGTTTGATCAAGATCAGGATTTCGGCCCTTTTATCGTGGTTCTTGCTGCAGAATTTGCTCTAACTTGGTAAAATTATAGATTTTAGTCTCAAACATTTGTAGATCTTCTCAGACGACTCATTTTCCCCGATATCGGAAATCGATACCCCCGATATTCTATCGAATCTGATAAAACCGATATTCAGCCATCAATATGACTCATTTTCTCCAATTTCACTCCCGATAGTTACGATAAGTTTTCATGGACTTACTTAGGTTAGTTTATTCTTGGATGACTTATTTGACTCCGATATTAGAAATCGATACGTCGGGTCTGATCAAAATCACGTTTTCAGACCTTTTATTTTGGTTTTTGCTTCATGTTTTGCTTTAAGTAGGTATAACTGTAGTTCTTAGTCTCAGCCATGATACCAGTTACTCAGAGGACTTATTTAGCCTTCAAACTTCAGTTTAAGACGGAAGACTTATTTATTGATGCCGGAAATTAAAATTTAACTTACATCCATTCATTTCTTTTTCAGTACGGTTTCGCTTTGACTGGAAACAACTATTGCTTTTTAGTCTTTCGTGCCAACGTCCAAAGAGTCTGAGCTCCAGGACCATAGTTTAGTTTTAAAGCTTTCATTACACCCGAGCAACGCCGGGCTATACTGCTAGTATATATTTATATATGGTAGAAGTCCACACGTGACCGAGCATGACTACTTTGACTTTGATATAAAATTCTCTATTGATAACGATTCTTGGTTAGTGTCGTCTAAGGGGACTCAATTTTTTTTTAATTAGTCCTGTCATTAATTTACACTTGAACCCACAGATAGTACACATCAATCTGCAATATTATAATAGCAACCAGTCCAGCGCAGAAAGTAATGGCAACCTACTGCGGGATAATCTTCTTCCCAGTCAGTCATGTCTCTTTCGAGACATGATCGCCCAAAGCGTGTATCACGTATGGCACTTAACTTACTGACTGAATATAATAGTTGGGATCTTGATTAAGGCTTCTAGTGGTCATAAAGTGGGGGATCGGTCTTCTATTATTATGAAGTAATAAACTGATTCCTCACTAATTACTATGTAATAATATATCGCGTCTCTCACTAGCTATGAGTCAAATAACAGAACAGATTGGGTTCTATAGCCTTGGCTGGCAACCAGTCTACTGCAGAAAGTAATGGCAACCTACTGCGGGATAATCGTCTGCCCAGTCAGTCATGTCTCGAAAGAGACATGATCGCCCAAGCGTGTATCACGTATGGCACTTAACTGACTGACTGAATATAATAGTTGGGATCTTGATTAAGGCTTCTAGTGGTCATAAAATGGGGGATCGGTTTTCTATTGTTATGAAGTAATAAACTGATCCCTCAAGAATTATTACCTAATAATATATCGCGTCTCTCACTAGCTATGAGTCAAATAACAGAACAGATTGGGTTCTATAGCCTTGGCTGGCAACCAGTCTACTGCAGAAAGCAATGACAACCTACTGCGGGATACTCCTCTGCCCAGTCAGTCATGTCTCTTTCGAGACATGATCGCCCAAAGCGTGTATCAGGTATGGCAATTAACTGACTGATCTGAATTGAATAGCAGGAAAGGTCATTTAGCCTTGGTTGGCAACCATTCTCCGCAAAAAAAAAAAAAAAAGTAAAAAAGGCAACTTACTGCGGGAAAACCTTCCTGCCCTTAAAAAAACGGTTATGATCGGTTCACATTTTACCAAACGCAATCTGCCTTGGGGTAAAATAAGTTAGCTTACCTGTTTTCTGGAACGCTGGGTGGCGCAGTTCTTACGGCTATCGGCTGAGCCTTGCAGATTGTGCGTGACCAGGGTCCAGATGATTTTAACGTAGAATATCGGCAACAGAAGCAAGGGGAGAATGAAGACGCAGGCAAACATTACACAGAGATAGACGTGGTGCCATGGCTTCCTGAACTGGCTCTCGCAGACGTAACCCTGGCGTCCGTCATGAAACCGGATCCAGACCTGTTGCGAAACCCATATAAATGGACAACTGAGGACAGCGCCCAGAAGCCACACGAACAGGATGACTTTAGTCACTCGTGATCCGCTGAACATGCTGTAGTTTCGCAAGGGGTGACAAATGGCGAAATATCTTTCTAGGCTGATTGCAAGAATCGTGAGCATCGTTGTGTTTGTGGTTAAGTTTTCTAGAAAGTAGACGAATCGACCTGAAATATATAATTAAAAGAAATATACTCACCCTTAATGGTGTAAAAACAAATAAACATAACGCAATGCTATTTGTGTCTACGGCTATATCGTCCGATCAATGAAGTTAAGCAACATCGATCCTGGTCAGTACTTAGATGGGTGACCATTTGATGAATGCCAGGTGCTGTAAACGTAAAGGACCAAGACCGGTCCTCCAGGTTTGGGGTTTGGGGTTTCGGGGTTTCGGGGTTGGGCTAACAACCCTGCCCCATAAAAAACAGTTTGTTACGGAAACAGTAACAAGTTACTGCCCTACACACCATTGGGTGTAAAAGGGGTGAGATGAGAATGCTACTTGTCAAAGTTTCACAAGTCCTAGCCCCAAACCCTAAATGGGTCTCAAATAGTCTCTGACAAATAGGTCCAGCTCCAACCAGGATAATAGGCAAAAGCGGAGAACTGGTGCCTCATGATTCGGGTAGATGGAGCTTGACGGCTCGGGAAAGTAGCCCATCTACGGAAGGGAAAACCCTGATTTTAAACCCCCTCTGCCTTGCGATCAAGTCCCAAACCGGGAAAAGTCTGTGAAAGTAAATCCAGGCAGAGAACTTGGAGCTGAACGATTCTCTGCCAACACTGACAACTTTCCAGCCACTCCTGAATGAAATCCTTTGGACCTTGTTGCTAGGGCCAAGAGAAGGGCGTGTAGACTGATCTATGCCAGTCCTCCATATTTGCACATTTATTTCTTTATAAATGATAAATAATTTAATTTCATTAGTTTTATTTGAATTACTTTTAAAATGTTTCAAATATGAAATTATTCTTGTAAATAATGAATTTAATAAATATTGTTTCTTGTAATTTCTTAAGAACAAAATATGTATAAATACACATTCATATGCTTAAGCAAAACATTCAGCCTTATCTGCTGGGGAGGTGAGGACCTCAAATTTGTTGATTAGCGGGGGTATTGTGGACTTGCTCTTGTTAAGTACTCTTTTACAGAGTCGCCAGTAGTCTTTAGAGCCGAATAAATGCAGCCGTAACTTCTACTCCAACAGTTTCTTTCCTCGCACTTCCCGACTGTGGAATTCTCTTCCAAACGATTGCTTCCCCGACGGCTACAATCTCCAGGAGTTTAAATGTAAGGTCAATAGACACCTCCTAACACACTAACCTGCTCCCATTCTATCAAGAACTCTTCCCATCTGCCCGACCCTCATCCTCGCTATCCTTACTCATCTGTCACCTTTCTCCTGACATTCCCTATGTCTATCCACTCCTTCTCTTTACCTTCCCCTATGTAGCCCCATGCGCAATAGTGGCAGTGGAATGCCTTGCTTGGGGTGAGATGATTAAAAAAGAAAAAAAAATTATGACAATTTTAATAATAACTGTTTTAAAGCAATAAACATTGCCTAAAGGTGAAGGTCGTTAAAATATGGGGAAAAAACATTCTTTTGATATACAGTCTCATTGCGGGCACATATGTCCGTATTTATTTTATTTTCAGGGTTTAAAGCCGAAGGTAAGAGTTAAGAGATAGTCAAGGAAAGTACCAAATTTATTCAGTGCCAAACATTGCATAGATAGGCAACTAAGTATATGCCCATATTTTTGTAATGAGTGCGATGATGGATAAATTTTTCTGCAGTATTTATATTATTCGGACTATTGTCCTGTTTTTTGTTGCCATTTGCACTACGTTTCGGCAGTTGTACGGTCCGGCCTTCTTCAGATCCTAAGAATTTTAAACCGAACCCTTTATTACAATAATTGGGGTATATGAACTCCATCCCTTGCCTAGAGCCTCTTCTGGAAGTCATGAGTTATCTCCCTCTAGCCATGTAAGTTACTTGTTCACCACTTGATTAGTTCCGTGTCACTTGACCCAAAGAGTTGCGAGTTCAGTACCAGGCTACAGCAACAGTGAACTAGTAACTTACAGGGTTAGAGGGAGATAACTCATGACTTCCAGAAGAGGTTCTTGGCTAGGAATGGAGTTCATATGCCTCAGTGATTGTAATAAAGGATTCGGTTCGAAATCCCTAGCACCTGAAGAAGGTACAACGGCCGAAACGTCGTACAAATGGCAACAAAGATGAGGACCGATTGATGTGAATAACCTCATCTCAGAAATATAGACAAAGACTTTTTCTGCTATAACATAATACTTTCCATGAAGGGTCAAGTGATTTTTAAAGAAACAGCAGTCAGACTGTACGATCCCATCCTCGATAACAGGTCAAGCTAAAAAGAATAAAAAAAAAAAAAAAAAAAATTGAACCCCAAACAAAAAACAGATGCACAAGAAAACGAATATATGAACATTTTTGTGCAGAAACTAGATAAATAAATACCAAATTTTAATATTTCTTCTGTTTTATAGGAAGTTGTCAAAAAACAAAAGGAATATGTGTGACTGTGGTTGGTGCTTCTTGCTTGAACATATGATACGTACAGATTTAGTGTCACAAAAAACAAAAAACAAAAAAACAAAAAACAAAAAACAAGGAATACTAAACTCTAATAATTAGCTATATAATAATATTGGTAACAGTATGCATTAAAAAAAATAAAAAGATTTATATGACTTTTTTCTTGCATAGCATAATACCTCCACGAAGGCTTGTAGTGAACAAAACAAGATGTAGATTTTTAAAAAAATTCCAATGCTAAGCACTGACTGGTTGATCTTGTTAGAAATAAAAAAATCGAATTTACAAACTTTGCTTAGCACACACACACAAAAGCGAATTTAAAACAAAACTCATGAAATTTCACACTTTGATGCGAAATGTTTTTCGGCCAATAGAAAACATCTAAAAACAAAA
>JBBBDQ010002686.1:152500-155000 GCA_037127315.1 Ascarosepion bandense | reverse complement strand
CTCCGCCTCTGGCAGTAATCTCATTGGTTAAAGATTTGATTTACTTTGACACCCAGTGTCTGTCATGCTTCCATCAAGAGAATTTGGGAGACGCATATATATTAGAGCCGAGAAGGCCAAAATGAGATGGAGTTGGAGCTGAGCCTTGGGACAAGTCGAGATGTAACGAATGAGGGAAAAGTGACGCGTGTCATAGAAGTCCATGATCGCCTACGTCCTGAAGAAACACGGTACACGAAGAAGAAGAAGAAGAAGAAGAAGAAGAAGAAGAAGAAGAAGAATGATTCACTGGTAGAATTTCTCTCTTATATCCCAAGTGTGTAAATTAATAAGCCTTGTATCTCGAAACCATTATTATCACCTGAAATTCTTACAACCTAAAAATATTTTATGGCTTTAAATAACTTGAAACATGGGTTGATAAACCGTGGAACACGAACCAATCTATCAATCAAAGTTTGTTTTCCTTAGCACCAAAGACGAACCTTCTTGCTATTATCTTTATGAAAATCTGCTCAGATCAAAAATTGGAGCATTGCTGCAATACTTGGGCTGTAACTACCCAAAGTTCACTTTCATGTCTTGACAAAGATAAAAATCGTTTACATAGTCATGTGGAACATGACTTATTTTCCACCCTACAACCTTTTTCCCCTCAAGCGCAAAGTTGCAAATATATCACTATACAATACGGACGAACTTCATTCTCTAGTGCCATCAGCTTAGGTATTTACAGGAACGCAACAAGGGAGGGTCTTCTCTTGATATGTCCACAGGGCTGAATCAGCCTCGTTTCTTAAGCATAAGAAGGGCGATCGTTAATAGAGCTGCATTTCTGCTTCATGACAATGCTCGACCACTTACTGCCGAAACTCACTTTTGGAATACAATATTTTAGCACATCCACCAAATACCGTTAATTTCTTGCCCACTTTTAGTATACTGTTGCTGGACTTGGAGAGAAAAAGAGGAACACGTATTTAATCTTGTATTTTTATTCTTCATTGGTGAAACTTATGTCGATCAGGAGGGCAGCTGTAGAGAGCCGTGCACATGAAGAGACCGTCGGGAGTCGGAATCCAGCAGGAAGTCTCTGTACCTTCATCCCAAACCTCCAGGCTTTATATAACCCCAAAGCTTCCACGCATTTTTGCTTTTCCTAGTTGCCATTTTATTGATGTCATCTACGGTCGGATAAACCTGTCAACCATACTTGTCCTAGCTTGACGTTTATCTATAGCCGGATGTAGCTGTCAATCATATCCTTGCTAGCCATAGTCTTTCAAGCTGGTTGTCGTTTGTGTTTTTCTTATGTTGTTGCATTTGTTTACATAATCAACGGCCAGTTATATCTGTCAACCACATTTGTCCTTTGTTGACCTCATCCACGGCCGGATGTACCTGTCAATTACCTCTGACGTTCAACCTACCTGTACCTGTTTCGGTATTCACCCTTGTCGGGTTGAGCCGGCTTCCTCCTAGGCGCGAACCACATCTCGGACCATTGCAGCCCACGGCCGCCGATCCTGAGCCATTTCACATTAAATGACGACCCAATCGCGGTTCCATCGTCAAAGACCAACTAATTGAGGACCCGATAGTGTTGCTAGGTCATCCTTGATAGTCGTCGTCCACGTCTTCCGCTGTCCATCAACACGACGCTGAAGAAGAACGGGTGGCAGAGGTCGGAGATTCAGGCGTCGACGTAGAGTTGCTGTTGACACTTGATCGACGCGGCCACCTCGTAGAATGCAGCGAAGGTAATCATTGTCGAAGACTGCAAGCTTTCGCAGGTCAACCGCCCTCAGTGGCCATGTTTCGCAACCAAAGAGAAGGATTGTCCGAACGATAGCCTGATAGATACACCTTTTGGTAACCGTGGAGATCTCTCGTCACCCCCATAGTGACCGCTTGAGACGCACGAGTGCAGACCTTGAAGCTTCTATGCGGCGTTCGAGTTCAGCAGCACCTTGCCCGGATGGTAATATGATTGAGCCGTGGCAGACGAAAGACTGTACGTCCTATCTGACGTTCAAGACGGCAGCATATAACACAGTGACCCCGTTTTCAAGAAACTTGACAATATTTTTAAAGCACAAAGACTTCTCATTGTAAAGAAGAGGCAACAATTACATTTAAAGATTTTTTAAAAAATAGTTTAACCCCAAGCAAGGCGGTACCGCCACTGATGCGCAGGGCCTACATAAGAGAGGTTAAGTTTTAGGTAGAAGGAGAGTGAGGAGGAAGATGAACCAGTTACAGAGGGTGTCAGAGAAAGGGCAAGAGAAGAATGTCAATACAGGAGTGGAGAGCTTTATGAAGCTAGAGAGAAAGGAAAAGAACAAGATACACTGGGTGATGCAGAAAGAACTAAATTCAAGTGGATAAGAGATGGGAATTGACATTGCATTTAAATTCCTGGAGGTTGTAGCCGTCAGGAAAGGAAGTAAACGGAAGGGAGTCCCACAGGTAGGAAGAGCGAGAAAAGAAGCTGTTGGAG
>JBBBDQ010002686.1:142500-147500 GCA_037127315.1 Ascarosepion bandense | reverse complement strand
CAGTAAGTTGCCATTGTTTTCTGCGGGAGACTGGTTGTCATCCAAGATTATAGAACCCAATCTGTCCTATTATTTAACCCATAACTGGAGGGAGAAGACGGTTTAATACCTTTCCCAGGGGTATTTGTGCGTAAGGAAATGCAAGGAATTCAACTGGAATTCGAACTCGGCACTCCGAGCTCTCGTCCCGAGTCGATATCCACTGCACCACAACGCACATACGTGCGCATAGCGATATTATAACATAAATATACGATAATATCACTACAAAAGTAGCCATTTTGTTTCGACACTAACTGAATCTTATCAAGTAATGATGTTGATTTTAAGTTGAAGAGCTTTAAAAGGTTCCAAACTAGCCAAACATACCTAAACTTATTTTATAAATGGAACGTTGTCTGTGTGTGTGTCAGTGTGTGTGTGTGTGTGTGTGTGTGTGTGTGTGTGTGTGTGTGTCCGTTGCCTATAGACTCCGAAACGGCTGAACCGATTTTCTTGAAAATTTACACAGTTGTACTATAAGCGTCTGCGAGTGTTCTTAGCTAGGTTTTGTGTCGAGGTACCCCCGATAAATATCGAAAATCGATAATCGAAAAAATCGGGTTATAGAAAGAGTGATCCGATTTTAATCAAATTTGATACACTCATAGACAAAGACATAAGAAACGATATTCAGAAATTTTAAGGTTGCAGTTCTTACAATAGTGCAGAAAATCGATAATATATATATATAAAAGGCAATATGTTTGTGTGTGTGTCTGTTTATCTGTCTGTCTGTCCTTTATACAAATCCACAATTTTTATCCGATTCTCACCAAACTTCACACAAATACTCTTTAGGCTGAGTCTGGGCTCCAGGACCATGGATTAGTTTTAAAGCTTTCATTACACCCGAGCAACGCCGGGCTATACTGCTAGTATATACTAGCAGTATAGCCTATATATATATAGTATACTAGCAGTATATCCTATATATATATATATATATATATATATATATATATATATATATATATATATATATATTAGGTGCGATGAGAGAAGAGAGATATTTTAGCAGGAAGAGAACGAAGAGAAAGACGAACCATTTAGAGGAGAAAGAGCAAGAGAAGGATGCGGATAACAGTGTGAAGACAGTTGCGAGGTTAGAGCGAGAAAGGAAAATCAAAAGATAGCCGAGGTGATGGGGAAAGGACGAGAGATGGACTGGAGGCAAGTGAACAAGAGAGGGGAATTGGGAATTGACATTGCATTTATATTCTTGGAGATTGTAGTCGTCAGAGAAGCAAGTATACGGAAGGGATTTCCACTGGCGGGAAGTGCGAGAAAAGAAGCTGTTGGAGTAGAAGTAGAGGTTGCATTTAGTTGATTTAACTGTAAAAGGGTGGGAACCTTGTTACCCGTCTGGTTGCTCGAGTAAATTATTGTGGAGGAGGCATCAGTGATCTAAGCTCGTCGGAGCAGAAGCCATGAAAATATTTGTAGAAGAGACAGAGGGAAGCCACATCCCGCCGGTGAGAAAGTGGCTGGAGTCGAGCTGCCAGGTCGGAACCGATCACGTTACAGAATCTCCTTTGGAACCTGTCGAGAACACTGAGATGAATGGCAGAGGCGCCCGACCAGATATGACGACAGTATTCAATTCACAGACGGATGATTGATTTGTATATATTTATTAGCTACGTCTCGAGGTTAAATTTTTAAAAAAAATTTTTCTCGAGAAAATATGCAGCTAATATATTTTATGGTTCTTGAATGGTAATAGAAAAAGAAATATGTCATTTCAAGTTAAAATTCTCCGTCTTGTTCCAGTTGACAAGAAATCTCGTTATATTCGTTAGACTTTTCAAACGCGCGTACCAGTAGCAATCGTGCCTTTCTTGGGGTGAATTGATAGAGGTGCTTGACAACCTCGACATTTTCGGAAAAGACGTTAGGATAATCAAGAACCTATATTGTCAGGAAACCGCTAGTGTACGGATAGGAGGTGAACTCAGCAGGTATACAAAAATAGAAAGGGGCGTAAGACAAGGATGTATCTTCTCACCGGATCTTTTCAACCTGTACAGCGAAACGATTATGAGAGAAATAAAAGCCTTGGCAGGATTCGTCATTGGCGGCCACAATCTCAAAAATATTCGATACGCGGATGACACAGTGCTGATAGCAGACACGGAAAGAAAAATGCAGGACCTTCTACAGAAGTTATCAAAAGAAAGTGAAAAGAAAAGGATTGAGCATAAACCTCAAGAAAACTGAATGCATGGTCATCAGCAAAAAGAGGAGACGAATATACCAACTCCAATTTGGAGAATCTAAATAAAACAAGTAAAAAATTCAAATACCTTGGAAGTATTTTGACAGAGGATGGAAAATACGACATTGAGATCCAAAGACGCATTGGTACGGCCAAAGACGCATTTCAGAAGCTAAACAGAGTAATAAAAGACAGGAAAATCTCATTAGAAACAAAGAAAAAAGTGCTGGATTGCTATGTGATATTTTTTGGAACTGAATGCTGGACGATCTCATCAAAGATGAATAAGAGGCTTGAGGCAGCGTAAATGTGGTTTTACAGAAGGATGCTGAGGATATAATGGACAGAGCATGAGGTTTCTGATACACGTAATGAGAAAAGGGGGCCTCGAGAACTTGATACTCACGGGTCGGATAAATGGAAGAAAAGACAGGAAAAGGCATCGCGTGACGTACTTGTTAGGTCTGAGTAAATGGTTGACGAAGTGGGGCTTGGAAGAGATACCACGTGAAAAATTACTGAGAGACAGATCCAAGTGGAAGCCCATGCTCACCTACGTCCTGAAGGGATATGGCACATGAAGAAGAAGAAAAATATATTTGTGTATTTAGGCAGTAAATCTTCTTTTAGACATGTCAGATTAAATAAATCGCAATCATCATGTCTGCTTATTTTTAATAAAATCCGTTCATACTCACGGATAATCTTTCGTGTATTATAATTGAAATATGTCAGAGATGAGCTGTAACGTTGACAGATGTTATCTTCATTCATTTCTCAAGGTACCCAAGTACTTTCAATCTCCTTCCGAGATCATCTTCAGGAGTGTGAGTTACGGTAACAAAAAATAACTGCAAGACTGTGTTGATAAAAATTAATGTAATTTTTTTCCCTTCAAATATAATGATTGACAAATTGCTAGCGTTCATTAGTGGACGTGAAAATTATCCAAAATGGAATTTTTTCATATGTTGTAATGTCATTGTCATTAGTCTATTTCTAGACATCTAGAACAACATTCCTGTCTACACCCACAATATAAAAAATAATGATCGATAATACAACTATCCTACACCAAGAAAACAACAAAAGCAAACTGCAGATTCTTGGGGCAATATTCATTAAAAGACTTAAGCCGTCAATTAATAGAATCAGCTATGAATACTGTAGTAATGTTCTAAAATGTTTGTAAAATGAACAGTTTTTTTCATGCTTTAACACGTGCACGACCATGTCATCGACTCACTAAACGGCCAGTGCATGACCGATGTATAATTTACAGAAATTGCATCCGTTCCGACGTCGATGCTAAATTTTATTTTGGCCTAAATGAAACTAATAGAAATACAGTTGCAACAACCATCAAATAACTTTGAACAATAGTAAATACTATAGCACTGTCCTCTTAAAATATTTCTGGCAAGTAAAAAAAAAAATTATTACCTGGGATATTACTGCAAGAAAACAATCTTATAATGGAACTAGCAATATAGCCCGGCGTTGCTCGGGTGTAATAAAAGCTTTAAAACTAATTCATGGTCCTGGAGCTCAGACTCTTGGACGTTGGCACGAATAACTAAAAAGCAATAGTTGTTTCCAGTCAAAGCGAAACCGTAGACTGAAAGAAAAATGAATGGATGTAAGTCAAATTTTGATTTCCTGGTATCGATATCAAATAAGTTTTTTTCGTCGTAAACTGAATTTTGAAGGCTAAATAAGTCCTCTGAGTAAATGATATCATGGCTGAAACTAAGAACTACAATTATACCTACTTATAGCCAAACCCGAAGCAAAAACTAAAATAAAAGGGCTGAAAAAAAAACAAAAATACAGACATACAGGCAGATAAACAGACACACACACAAACATCTTGCCTTTTATATATATATTATCAATTTTCTGCACTATTGTAAGAACTACAACCTTGAAACTTCTGAATATCGCTTCTTATGTCTTTGTCGATGAGTGTATGAAATTTGAATAAATCGGACCACTCCTTCTATAACCCGATTTTTTCGATTATCGATTTTCGATATTTATCGCGGGTACCTCGACACAAAACCTAGCTGAGAACACTCGCAGACGCTTATAGTACAACTGTGTAAATTTTCAAGAAAATCGGTTTAGCCGTTTCGGAGTCTATAGGTAACAGACACACACGCACAGACACGCACACACATACACAGAGAGACAAAGTTCTATTTATAAATAAGTTTAGAGTGGAAATAGATGTAAATTATGACTTTTAAAAATATTTGTTATCTTAAAACACTTAAATAACCCTAATTTACTAAACAAAAGAAGTGAACTGATGACCACATGCAGACAAAGAAATAAATATCTGCTCAAAGATGTTGACTCGGATTAATAAAGGTTCTTCTCTGAAAATCTCTTTACATTATTATTATTTTTAATATTTATGTCTTCTGTTCTTCCTAAAATTAAAAACAAATAAACCCCTTTGCGAATGTTGCATCACAGCTGAACAAGCGAGAGTGAAAACAAGAAATATTGAATATGGGAATGCACGAGTTTGTTGTTTCTTGGAAACCTGAAGATACCGAAAGGTTGAAACCTTAGTTGCGGAAATAACTAATTTCCACATGGAATATGGAAAAAAAAAAAAATATATATATATAATTTAAATTTAGTGTATCGAGGCAGCAGATAATTTTCTAAACATGTACTGTTAAATATAAGAGACAGTCAGTCAGTTAGTTAGTTAGTTAGTTAGTTAAGTGCC
>JBBBDQ010002686.1:72500-140000 GCA_037127315.1 Ascarosepion bandense | reverse complement strand
ACCATTTTTCCCTTCTCCGTAGATACGTGGAAGGTTTTTCGACACGAGTATAGTTATTATCTCTTTATATATATATATATATATATATATATATATATATATATATATATATATCTGAAAGGTTTTTTCTGTTGCTGAGGTGATGTGTCATCCCCCGTGGGGATCTTCATATCGAAATGGCCATTCAACATCTTTGAATTAATCCTTTTTTAATATATATATATATATATATATATATATATATATATATATATATTGAACAGGTTAAGAGGCTCATCCCTTGTTCCCTGTTTAGGATGTGGTTTTCGGCTTTATCTTTTCCAATCTTTTCACTATTACGTCGCGCCCTGCACATCAGTGGCGTTACCGCCTTGCTCGGGGTGATACGATTAAAATATATATTTCCATTTGTAAATGAGTTATTACGCGACCTAGGTTTCTACCATCAGTGGTATTTTATATTTTATAAAGAATTACACAACATTAAGCAAACACTAGTCAATAATGGATTTCCTAACTCCGTTATTGATCAACAAATTAAAATGTATCTCAACAAAATTAACAATAGCTCTAACAATTATGATAATATTAATAATAATGGTTTACATCAAAATAAACATAACACTATTAACTTATACTATTGCAACCAAATACATAATAATTATAAACAAGATGAAAAAACTCTCAAAAACATAATACGTAGAAATGTTAAACCAGTGGAAAGTAATAATCAAATTAAACTCATTATATATTATAAAAAGTTTAAAACAATTGACCTCATAGTCTATAAGAACCCAACAAGCACTAAACTAAATTCTATACAAAAAATCAATGTAGTGTACCAATTTACATGCCCATTCAGAGATTGCATCTCTGATACTAATCAAAAACCTAGTACATATATTGGTTTTACTACAACCACGCTCTCCCGTAGACTTACATGTCATCTTTCTGATCAGAGTACTATTAAACAACATTACTCTGAAAAACATAAACATGTAGGTAATATCAGACAGATTTTGGTCAACAATATGGTGATCCTTACTCATACACACAGTAAGATGAACCTGCAGATATTAGAGGCCATGTACATCAAATCAAAACAACCAACACTCAATAAAATCAACTTTAAAACAGGAAATAACATATTACATTGCATTTGACTACATGGTTTTGTTGTCATTTCGCGCTATCCCGCGGTGTGACGTCATAAAACCGCATCGCAAACTTAAGAACTGCGTTTATCATTTTTGGTAACTATTGCCGTTGCCAAGCGGAGTTTTATGTCAACACAAAATAAAATCGTCGGTGATGGTGGATGTTATAATATTTCAGTTTAAACAACCTCTCTGAAGATGGCTCATGTGAGCCGAAAGCTTAGAAGAAAACCAATAAATAATTATCCAAATGTTGGAGAATTTTTGTCTTTATTTTCAACTGAAATTAAAGCAAAAATACAACGTTTAGAACGGCTCATGATTAAACACAATAGACATTCATTGTCTCTTATATTTAATCACATATGTTTAGAAAATTACTTGCTGCCTCGATATACTATATATATATATATATATATATATATATATATATATATATATATATATAAACGTGATTATATATAGTTATACTCGTCTCGAAAACCTTCCTCGAAAACTTTCGAACGAAGGAAAAAAATGGGAAAGACCTTAGGACATGAAAGTCTGTCAAGAGTGTTCGGAGAGAAATCAGCACGAAGCCCAAAGAAAAAAAGGTAAAAACCCGACACGAGTAACCATCTAACAAAAAGCGCTCAGTACAATGGTAGAGCGAACTTAACAGAACCTAATTAGCCAGAGGAACCTACCTAGGTTTCTCCTAAACGGTTCGTCAGGGCCAGCTTTTCCTGACGATCCGTTTAGGAGAAACCTAGGTAGGTTCGTCTGGCTCATTAGGTTCTATTATATATATATATATATATATATATATATATATATATATATATATATATGCGTGTAGATAGATAGATAGATAGATAGATAGATAGATAGATAGATAGATAGATAGAATATTGCAATCGTATGACAAATGTATGGAAACCGGTAATATAGAAATAACATTTCTGTGCCCTAAATACATTTGACGCATAAATTTAACACCTATGGTTCAGAAAATAAAAAATGGATAAACGTCTGCGCTTTGTTCGAACAGATCCTTGAATAATTTACTGGGGAAATTTTGTTTAGGTGACACACAATAATGACTGTCCAATTTTTTCAACACTTCAGTTTTCGACTACATTCTGCACTCAGAATTTTAAGAAGAGAAGACATTAACTGCAAAAAACAGAATGTATGCTTGTTAGCAAAAGTAGAAGCCCAATTATAAATGAGTGGGACCTAAATGCCAATTTGGTAGCACGTTCAAATTCAAGTAATCATGTCATCGGAGCACCAAAGTAAAACGCTTGTCAGAGCAGTTGCTATGAAAATTTTTCTAGATGAAGCCAAGTCACGTAGGTGAAAAACTGACTAAAATCGATATGCCAGGTCAGGACCGATAACATTGCAGATCCTACTTTGGATTTTGTCAAAATATTAACAGCAAGAAAATATGTATGTTTGTTAGGAAAAATAAGAGACTAACATTACAAATCGGAAATATCAACATGTGGTGGTTACATTTAACTATTTCAACGGTAAAAGGTGGGACCTAGATACCAATCTAGTCAGTCAGTTAAATGCCATCAGTGATACACTCTTAGGCGATCATGTCTCGAAAGAGACATGACTGACTGGGCAGAAGATTATCCAACAGTAGCTTGTTATTACTTTCTGCGGTAGACTGGTTGCCAGACAAGGCTATAGAACCCAATCTATCGTGTTATTTAACTGATAACGAGAGGGAAGAGACGGATTAATACCTTTCCCAAGGGTATTTACGCGTAAGTGAATACAAGGAATGCAACTGGAATTCGAACTCGGCACCCTGATTTTTCGTTCTGAGTTGATATCCGCTGCTCCAAAACGCACTATCTAGTAGCACGTTTTAATGTATGTAGTCGGTGCATCAGGGAAAAAATCTCATTAGATCAGTTGCCATGAAAATATTTGTGGAAACGAAAGCGGATTAAAGCCATGCCGTGTCGGTGGGAAAGTAAAAATCGAAATGCCAGGTCAGGGTCTATTACATGATGGATTCTTCTTTGGATTTTATCAAAACATTAACAGTAAGAAAAAAGAATGTATGATTGTTAGCAAACATAAGAGCCCATCGTGCAAAATACAAACAGGAGATGCACTACAATAACATTTGCATCAAATGAACTGTTCTGCTGTCCAGTTTTTGTGCTCTCTTCCCCATGCTAGTCTCTTCTTCTTATTGGCTGACTGAAGCAAAGGCTTCCTAACTGCCTGGTAAAATTTTACAAAGTAACAATAACAAAACAACAATTCTATTCTCACTTAGAATTATCCATGTATAATATATAATATCTAAACTTATTTATAAGTGGAACTTTGTCTGTGTTTGTGTGTCTGTCTGTGTGTCTCCGTTACCTATAGACTCCTAAATGGCTGAACCGATTTTCTTGAAAATTTGCACAGTTGTACTATAAGCATCTGCGAGTGTTTTCAGCTACGTTTTGTGTCGAGGCACCCCCGATAAATATCGAAAAACGATAATCGAAAATTCGGGTTATAGAAAGAGTGGTCCGATTTTAATCAAATTTAATACACTCATAGACAAAGACATAAGAAACGATATTCAGAAGTTTCGAGGTTGCAGTTCTTACAATAGAAAAAAAAGCTAGTCTCTTCTTCCTGGCTGCCTTGTAAAATTTTGCAAAGTAATAATAACAAAAGAAACATTCTATTTTCATTTAGAATTATCTACTTGGCAATAAATACTAAAAATAGTATGAAATACATCATTGTTTTTTAAAAATTGGGGTGGCCTAATAATTATGGCCGGTAGCGTATCAAAATAGAACAAGTACAAAAATATAAGTTAAATAAAAATCAAATCACCCTAAAGTAGGACTGTTACTAGTAGGTATGTTACTTTATGGATTGATAGTGAAAGAAAACACTGAGGGCAGGGGCAATTGATGGAAAGGCAAAGGGCAGATGGGTCTCAAGAAGACAGAAAATGGCTACTGACGTTGCATTTCAATTTTTTAAAATTATAGCGATCACGGAAGCAATTAAACGGAAGGTAGTTCCACAGGAGGGAAGTGAGAGAGAAGAAACTGTTGGAGTAGAAGTGGCGATTACACTTAGCTATTTCAAACGTAAGCTGGTGAGACCGGAACTCAAGATGCCAGGTTAGGGTCTGTTATGTTGCAGAACCTTCTTGAATTTCTTCAAGAATATCGAGATCAGATATGGCAGCAGTATTTAAAGCTCATGGTGCAAAATGGATTCCGAAGAGGATTCATTTATGACACGACACCGTGAACGAACTTGGAACAGTATAGATAGCAATTGATTCGATGTGGTCGCTCCACTTCATGTCAGTAGGAAACAAGAGTCCGGAAACCCGTAGAGTGTTGCTCTCTTGGTGGTTAGCATCAGCCATGCTGGTAGTATGCAGAAAATGTTTCCCTGTGGTGATTAAATGAACGAAGTTAGGGTTTACATTTAAAATTTTAAGATCCCAACTAGGCATGTACGCCGACGACACCACAGTTTACTCTCGCCTCGATCAAAATTCTGGTGAGGGAGACAAATCGAACCTCACTGCCGAACTTGAGAAGGACCTCCAATCTGTGGTGGACTGGGGTAAGAAATGGCTCGTACATTTTAATCCTTCCAAAACGAAGCTGCTATCAATTGCCCATCATAGACAATCGCTCCCACTTCCCATTAGCATGGAACAGACTGGCCTCCCTAAGAGTAAAAGACTACGCCTCCTTGGCCTCACACTCTCAGCGAACCTCAAGTGGAATGACTATATGGAATCCATTTCTAAATCCGCTGCTATGAAAGTTGATTCTCTGTGCAGAGCCAGGAAGTTTTTTTCCCGTCTGAGTCCATCCTGCATATATATAAATCTAACATCCACCCGTGTATTGAATACTGCTGCCACATCTGGTCGGGTGCCCCTGCTATTCTCCTTGGGGTTCTTGACAAAATCCAACGAAGAATCTGTAATGTGATTGATACCGACTTGGCAGCCCGGCTGCAGTCACTCATTTACCGGTGTGATGTGGCTTCCCTGTGCCTCTTCTATAAATACTTTCACGGCAGTTGCTCCGATGAACTTAGATCACTGGTGCCCCCTAGGTATGAATTTACACGAGCTACTATATTAGAAACTAGGCCCCACCCTTTTACTGTGAAACCGATAAAATGTAACCACAATTTCTACTCTAACAGGTTTTTTTCTCGGACTTCCCGGCTATGGAATTCCCTTCCATATACTTGCTTCCCCGACAGCTACAATCTCCATGAATTTAAATGTACAGTCAATAGACATCTCCTATTACACTAACTCGCATCCATCTCTCAAACTCTCTTCCCATCTACCCCACCCCCATCCTCGGTATCCTCATCCGTCTATTACCCTTCTTTCGACGTTTCCTATAATTAACCACACTTTCTCATCACTTTTCCCTCTGTAACCCCCCCTGCGCAACAGTGGCAGTAGAATGGCTTGGTTTGGGGGGAAATGATTTTAAAAAAAGCATAGGAAATTGGAGTGATACATTTTCATCAAGAAATGAGAACCTTACACGCAGCAGGCCGACAAAACTATTCAATATCATTCCATTTGATGTCAGTAGAAAGAATGCATGACAACCTTTAGATATTGTTAGGGCGCCGCCCATATTGGACTACATAATGGACTGTTCCCATTGCTATATATACAGCAATGGTGGATTCTCTACAGGGAGAGCCGTACAGAGTCACGATACTGACGACTCTACGACACTGTCAGCTCTCTGCCTTCGGGTAGAGGGCGCTCTCTGCTCGGAAGCAGAGAGCAATAACCCAGTCGTGGTTCCGCCGAAGGGTAAAAGCACGACTGGGCAAAAATAGACAGACATTTTTTGGCCGGGCCATATAGCCCGGAAATCCCAGATATAAACTGACCATGTGTCATATGTTGCCCTTACTGGGAGGGACGACTAAATAATGAGTCGTACGAGAGTCACTTGAGTGTCTCTAATGAGTTACTGAATAGTCAGTGCGAGTCAGTGAAGAGTTAGTCACACTTCCGGTGGCGTACCGGAAGTAATCACGGATACACACGTCTTACGACGGATTGGACTCTTGTATCTTTCTATTGTAAATATTACTAATCACTTCTGTACATACTAACCGTCTTTCCGCGGAATACAACTTATGTTCTGATTCTGTTGTTGAGTTATTCATTTATACTTGGCGACATAACAGATATTCGGCAAAGACATTAGAAGACCTATATTGGCTGCAAACTGCTTCCAGACAGACAGGAAATGAATTCAGTAGAAATACAAAAAATAGAAAAGGGACTTAAGTTCAAGGATGTATTTTTTGACCGGCTGTATTGAAAAGCTAACCAGAGTACTGCGAGACAGGAAGATCTTATTTGTGTTATAGTTCCCTATCTATAGGAATGGGCTCGTCCTCCGAAATGTAATACTACCTGCGTGACTTCCAGGGACGCAGCTAGGACACAGCTAGGACGCAGCTGAGTAACAGTCTAGAGGCAGTCTAGTGACAGGCAATACGCAGCGTAACTATACCGTTCGGACTTACACTTCTATCTGCTATTCTAATACATTGTTTGAACGTTCTTTCTTGTTTCCGTGTCTTACTTCCGGACATAACAACGAAGATTTCCAACAATTAGGAACAAAGGAAAGAGCGCTAGACTCCTATGTGATAACTGTCCTTCTATAGGGCAGCGAATGTCGAACGATCTCTTCAAGGCTGTGGTTCTACAGAAGGATGCTGAGGATACCATCGACCGAACACGTGATGCTGGAGAGGTAAAAAGAGAAGAAAACTCATACTTATCAGGCAACAGCTGAGGTTTCCGGGACACGTAATAAGGAAAGAGGGCTTGGAGAATCTAATACCCACAAGAGGGACAAAAGGAAAGCGAGACAGGGCAAAGCAGCGCGAGACATGTTTGATGGGCTTGGACAAATGGGTGGTGGAGCCGGATTTAGAACAGATACTAAGAGGAATTATATTAAGAGTGACAAGAGACATAGATCAAGTGGAAGTCCATGATCGTCTACGTCCCGAAAGGACACGGCACATACAGCGAGAAGAAAAAGAAAGCATGAGACAAAGTTATCATTGACGGCTTTCAAACAGTTTCGGCAACCCAATTTCACTCACAATATTTAGGTCAACCGTTAGCATGGCATTTCGTATTTAAAGGAAATCCTCTTGTCTGACTAGTAAAACCAAGAAGTTGAGCATAGTGAGATTCGAACCGGGGTCTTACGGCCGTAAAGTCGAGTCTCTAACCACTCGGCCATTAAATGAACGTTGTACTCAGTGTGAAAACTGGAGTTGAATGGGACAAGCACTAGAATCTAAAAATTAGATTCGTAGCTTTCATCAATGTTTGAGGATTTAGATCTCCAATATATTACCTTGTACAGCGTGGGCAAGTAAAAGGTACATCCAGCCGTGGGTGAGATCAACAAAAAAATGGTTATTGACAGATAATCCGGACATCCGGACATAGACAAACGTCAACCAAGGAAAAGAGTAGTTGACAGATACATCCGTCCGTAGATAACGTCAACAACACTTTTTTCCCCCAAAACACAAAATAAATTACGTTACAAAAAAAAAAAAACAGCATCAGAAACATAATGCCCTTGAGAATGGCCACTGAAGTGGTTAAAAGCGCTTGGAAAATCAAAACATTATGGAACATTTTTAGTGCTAGACTCCTATGTGATGTCAGTTCTTCAATATGGCAGTCAATATTTAACAATATTATCGAAGATGAAAAAAAAAACTTTAAGTAACTGAAATGTGGTTCTACAGAAGGATGCTGCGGATATTATGGACCGAATATGTGAGCAATGATGAGGTTTTGGAAAGAATGGAAACGAAAATGAAATTAATATCGAGCATCAGGAAGAGACGACTAAAGTTCTTGGGACATGCAATGAGGAAGGAGGGCTTGGAGAATCTGATACTAACAGGCCAGATAGAGGGAAAAGGAGACAGAGGAAGGGAGCGGGTAACATATTTGAACGGCCTGAGCAGTTGGATGACAGAACGGGGGTTACGAGATAAGAAAGCGTGCTAAGTGCCACCAAGGATTGGTAGACGTGGAAGGCCATGATCGCCTACGTCCTGAAAGGACAAGAGACTATTGAACAGGTGAAGAGGCTTATTCCTTGTTCCTTGTTTAGGATGTGGTTTCTGGTTTTCTCTTTTCCAATCTTTTTACTCCTTTTTGTCAGTTGGAGTAGATAGACTAAACTATCGCCCGGTTCACACTCCACCCTCATCTATTGAACAGGTGAAGAGGCTCATCCCTTGTTCCCTGCTTAGGATGTGGTTTCCGTTTTTCTCTTTTCCAATCTTTTCATTTTTACGTAGCCCCCTGCACATCAGTGGCGTTATCGCCTTGCTCGGGGTGATATGATTAAAAAAAAAAAAAGAAAAAAAAAAGAAAAGAATTTCAGCAAAAATGAAACGTGTAAGAATAATGGAAAAATTAAATAAAAAATGAATAAAATCTTCCTTGTTGGTTGATATCAATGAAACATGCTTAAAAGAAAGGTTACTGCCCAAATGTATATATATATATATATATTCTGTGTATTTTGGCAGCATTTTTTCATTAATGCAGGTTTCATTGAATAATATAGACAAGTTTTGTCTATTAATTTTGTGTAGGATCCGTTCATACCGTCTGATATACTTGATGGTGATGTCGTTAAAAGACAACAAAAAATCACAGTATTTGTTGAATTTTTTATCGGGTCTAAGCTTTCGGCTCACATAAGCCATTATCAAAGAGTAAATAATAACACACAGTAAACATAGAACATTTAAGCTATTAACAATAAAGATAATTGAATTGAAAATATAAGTCCATCCTTACAGTGGCGGATGGCCGAAGACAGTGACAAAATAGTGGTGTTGTGGTCCCTGGTCTGATTACAGACATTTGAGTACGTTGTTGGAAATATCAAAATTGATTGTATTCAAACCAGGTTTAAATTGTTTAATGTAGAGTGCTTCATTTTTTGTTGTCTTTTAACGACATCACCATCAAGTATATCAGACGGTATGAACGGATCCTACACAAAATTAATAGACAAAACTTGTCTATATTATTCAATGAAACCTGCATTAATATATATATATATATATATATATATATATATATATATATATATATATATATATATATATAAAGCAAGTTATATGCTAGCCCTCAAAAGAATTTTGAACTAAGAAGTAATTACCTCCATTCAGTAGAACCGACGTAGACATCAGTTACCTCGCACCAACCCTTGCTCGTTTACCATTGCTGGAATCTTTAAGAAATTCAATCAACGCAAGACCTTTCGTATTGCAGAATGTTCCCCAGACCCTAGGCCGATCACATTTCAATAAAGGAACTAATTTTGCGAACCAAAAAAAAATAAAAAAATTAAAAAAATAAAAAAAATAAAATGTCCGATATTTCTTCTTTTTTTTAAAAATATAGCCTTCAGGAATCTACATTATAGTAAATTATTATTATTGCTTTTTATATTATTATGACTGAATACACAAATGCATACGTTTGTCTCTATTGATGTTTGTGAATGGGATGTGGAAGTTTAGTGGTGCGTGAAGCGTGCCCGCGTTGCTAGGTAGACTGATTTATGATACACGGTTGAGGGAGAAAGCAATGAAGAAACGGAGAGATAGGCAGGTAGGCAGAAAATGGCAGATACGAAAAGATTGTTAGTTTTCTAAACGTTGCTTTAGAAGTTGCGCAAGGTTGAAAGTATGGGATACCCAGTGAGGATCGAACTCACTACTCAATTTTAATAGATCCTAGCGAGACTAGCTTGCTAAGCATTGCACAACAACGTGCCTATGATAGACAGATAGATAGATAGATAGATAGATAGATAGATAGATAGATAGATAGAATAAGAACAGAATGAGATAGATAGATAGATAGATAGATAGATAGATAGATAGATAGATAGATAGATAGATGACATGAATGAGATAGATAGATAGATAGATATGAACAGAATGAGATAGATAGATAGATAGATAGATAGATAGATAGATATGAACAGAATGAGATAGATAGATAGATAGATAGATAGATATGAACAGAATGAGATAGATATGAACAGAATGAGATAGATAGATAGATAGATAGATAGATAGATAGATAGACATGAACAGAATGAGATAGATAGATAGATAGATATGAACAGAATGAGATAGATAGATAGATCTGAACAGAATGATATATATATATATATATATATATATATATATATATAAATAAACAGAATGAGATAGATAGATAGATAGATCTGAACAGAATGAGATAGATAGATAGATAGATAGATAGATAGATAGATAGATAGATAGATAGATAGGAAGGAAGATAGGAAGGAAGGAAGGAAGGAAATATATTAGATAGTTTGAGTTCGAGTTTTGTTTAACGGCATGTCAAGCTCTGTGGGTTATTTAATGCCCAAAAGGTGGGGCTTAAGCTATTTTTTTAATGTTCTGTTATAGAAAGAAGGTTGATTCAGTCAGATTTTAATGAAGTTTTTTTGTTTTTATTCTTTTTTTATTTTAGAAAACTGAAAACGTTTTTTAATTTGTATTCAAAAATGTTTTCCTGAGAATAATTTTTTCCTTCAAAAATGTGTTATGATAATTTTTTCTTCAAAAATTTATTGTTGGTAATATTTTTCCTTCAAAAATGTATATTTCTATAAAAGTCTATTTTTATACTTTCATAGTGTTTTGACTCCGTTTTGGGGTTAACTATTTGCCCATTGCTGGGACCCTAACAGGTGCTACCACCCCGGGTCATGGTAGACCTGGGGACAAGAGCAATGAAATGGTGGTTCCATGCTCCAGAGGCCTTGCTGCCGGATGCAGTTTATCGTCATGCCCAGGACCTATATTAGATAGTTATGAACAAGTAGGGCAGTTGATACATAGATATGTACATAGTATTATGATAATGTACCCATGCACATATGAACTCTTCCAAATTAAGCAGCAGTTTTTATGGCAGAAGTCTATTCCAACAGAAAGCTCTGACAGCCGGACCAAACAGTCACGGTGGTGATCTTCTTATTTTGTATATGTGTTGCACTACGGTTCTTTCTGCATCAATCCAAATGCATGGTCATCAGTAAAAAGGGCAGCCCAATATGCCAATTACAGGTGGGGGATACTAAAATCAAGCAGATACAAAAGTTAAAATAGCTGGAAAGCGTTCTAACAGAAGACGGAAAGTGCGACACAGAGATCCGAAGGCGAATTGGCATGGCGAAGGACGCGTTTCAGAAGCTGAGTAAAGTATTAAGAGACAGGAAAATTTCACTAAAAACAAAGGAGAGAGTACTGGATTGCTATGTGATGTCAGTTCTTCAATATGGCAGCGAATGCAAGATGAAAGAAAAACTTGAAGCAACTGAAATGTGGTTCTACAGAAGGATGCTGCGGATATCATGGACCGAGCATGTGAGCAATGATGAGGTGTTGGAAAGAATGGGAACGAAAAGGAAATTAATATCGAGCATCAGGAAGAAACAGTTAAAGTTCCTGGGACATGCAATGAGGAAGGAGGGCTTGGAGAATCTGATACTAACAGGTCAGAGGGAGAGAGGCAGAGGAAAGCAACAAGTTACATATTTGAAGGGCTTGAGCAAGTGGATGACTGAACGAGGGTTGCGTTGTGTAACAGGAGAAAGTGTGCTAAGAGCCACCAGGGATAGGGAGACGTGGAAGGTCATGATCGCCTACGTCCTGAAAGGACAAGGCACAAAGAAGAAGAAGAATTTAATAAAATTGTATTTCCTTTCTTCCACTGCGTTTATCTTGAGTAAATGGATGGAAGAATAAGGTTTAGGAGAGATAACAAAAAGACAAGAGCTTTAAAAAACAGGAAATCGTGGAGCACCTTGATCGTAGCCGTCTGCCTTTGATGTTGATCATACTTTTGTCGGTCCTGTTTGCTTTTTCTGCCCTTGATGTTCATCATGTCTGTCACTGCTTTTGATGTCAATAATATTTTTGTCGGGTACAGAAATATATGCAGAAAGCAATGGCAACCTACTGCGGGAAAATCTTCTGCCCAGTCAGTCATGTCTCTTTTGAGACATGATCGTCCAAAGCGTGTATCACGTATGGCAGTTAACTGACTGACTGAATATAATAGTTGGGATCATGATTAAGGCTTCTACTGGTCATAAAGTGGGGGATCGGTTTTATATTGTTATGAAGTAATAAACTGACCCCCCTACAAATTACTACGTAATAATATAATACATCGTGTCTCTCTCTAGCTATGAGTCAAATAACAGAACAGATTGGGTTATATAGACTTGGCGAGCAACCAGTCTACCGCAGCAAGTAATGGCAACCTACTACGGGATAATCTTCTGCCCAGTCAGTCATGTCTCTTTTGAGACATGATCGTCCAAGCGTGTATCACGTATGGCACTTAACTGACTGACTGACTGACAGAAATATATGACAGACATGATGTTTGAACACAACCTTCAAGTTAGAAAGATTGAGATCATAAAAGAAACCTACTGTCGTTCCCTAGTTGTCCTCAGTGTCCACTTACATATATTGTCTTGTCTTCACTCATCGGTTTCATTCAGGAACCTTGATGAGTGAAGTTATTAAAACAATGCCCTCGAAGTCGGTATAACTGGAATAATACTATTAACTTATCTTCATATCAAGCACTTTATGATATGACAAAAGAAATCTGCTTGCCAAAAAGACCTTTTCCACCAGTAAACTACGGAGAAATAACAACAATTTTGGCACAAAACAGCGTTAGAATTTAGCACTATAACAGAAAATAAGGGACCCTGAAAGGTGAAGGCATTACATCACTGTAACCACCAAAATTCGATGTCGGCATGATTGAAATGTCCCTACTCAGCTAAGCGATAGGCTTCTTTGCATTAATTCTATTAAAGCTGTATCTCAACATCGAGCACTTGATGACGCAAAAAATCATCACTAGTAAACTGCCGAAAAAACCAAAAACCAAAAAATAAAAACAGCAATTATTTTTTGAACGCGTACTTTTTTAAATTACAATAAATTATAACGTTTTCATCCATGGTTGTATGAACCTAATTTCATGGTATGGTTATACTTAGTCATAATTTCATGTTCTTTCATTCAATTTTTGGTTGGGAATAGCATAATCGCTAACTTCATGGCACAGTCTACACATTTTGCCACCGTTGTAAGGCTTGGCTGTTTTCTCTATACTCCACATTATGTCTGGGACTTTTCCATATTTTAATTTCAATTTCCACACGTGCTAGCCAATTTTGTACAGTTTTTTAAGTTTTCTATTTTAAATGTAGACTTGTAATTGAACCACCTGGTCTTAAATGTGTCTTTGGTTGATCCCAAATATGTTTTGTTTTGACCATTTAAGTCATGTGCTTTTGCTTTGAAAATGACTTCTTTTGTATTACAAAGTCCTTGAAGTGGGTATTTATTTTTGTCCCTGCAGTTGCATTCTTTATTAGTGATCTTGCTTTGTACAATGCTATTTAAATTTCTGGCGATTTGTTTCTTTATGAAACTTTCTAAATTACTTGTATAGCTATAACTTAGCTTGATTGTATTCCTATTGAAAACTTTGTTTAGTTCTGAGCTTTTTGGAAAATGTTTATCTATCAGTTTAATATATATAAACTTATTTATAAATGGAACTTTGTCTATGTGTGTGTTTGTGTGTGTGTGTGTGTCTGTGTCTCTGTGTGTGTGTGTCCGTTACCTATAGACTCCGAAACGGCTGAACCGATTTTCTTGAAAAAATGTACTATAAGTGTCTGCGAGTGTTCTTAGCTAGATTTTTTGTCGAGGTACCCTCGATAAATATCGAAAATCGATAATCGAAAAAAATCAGGTTACAGAAGAAATGGTCCGATTTTAATCAAATTTGATACACTTATAGACAAAGACATAAGAAACGATATTCAGAAGTTTCAAGGTTGTAGTTCGTACAATAGTGCAGAAAATCGATAATATATATATAAAAGCTTTCATTACACCCGAGCGACGCCGGGCTATACTGCTAGTATATATATATATATATATATATATATATATATATATATATATATGTGTGTGTGTGTGTGTGTGTGTGTGTGTGTGTGTGTGTGTGTGTGAGTGTGTAAAATAGACAAAAGAAAAAACTTTGACTGACCTTTCAACTACCGGATGAACATTCTTGAACAGTTCCTTAAAGATGAATGAGAAACTCGAAGCAGCAGAAATTTAGTTCTACAGAAGGATGCTGAGGATACCATGAATCGAACACATGAGCAATTACAAGGTTTCGAAGAGAATGGAAACAAAAAAGGAAACTTATACTTAACATCAGGAAGAGAGAGCTGAAGTTTCTGGGACACTTCATGAGGAAGAAGGGTTAGGAGAATCTGATACTCACAATGTGGGAAAAGGGAACAAAAGACAAGGGGCATACTTAATGCACTTAAGCAAATGGATAGCAGAGCAGGGTTTGGAAGAAATAACAGAGAAAATATTTTAAGAACTGCAAAGTGTAGGAAGATGTGGAGGGTCATGATCACCTACGTCCTGAAGAAGAAAGACAGTATAAAAAAATCCTACATTACTTAGGATGTGCGTTGTGGTGCAGTGGATGTCGACTCGGAATGACAAAAGGGAGAGCCGAGTTCGAATTCCAGTTGAATTCTTTGCATTCACATACACGCGAATACCCTTGAGAGAGGTATTAATTCGTTTCTTCCCGCCAGTTATGGGTTAAATAACAAGACAGATTGGGTTCTATAGCCTTAATGTACCCCCTTGAATATGACTATAGTATTTTCCCGAATAGTTAAAAGTATTTGGGAAAAATCAACATTATGAACAATTCTTTCATACTTTCAACCCTCTTGTAAAGATACAAAAATTAAATAAAAAAATTATAAGTTATACATTGTCCATTGTTTTCCGACGAAACCTGCATAAAAGAAAGATTGCTACACAAATATATATGAATGTATATAGATTCATGCTAATATATATATATATATATATTGGAATTGGCAGTACACAATTTCACACTCATCGAGATCCTTACTTTTCTCCAACAAGTGACACTTCTTTCACCCACAACTGATATTCTATCCATCGTTCAGTATATATATATATATATACATTGATAAAGTTTATTTGTGACACATTTCTTCCTTCAGAACGTCGTCAGACGAAATTTGTTATCTTATAACTACACATACATGTGACAAATTTAGTCCGACAAAGTCCCAAGGGACGAAATGCGTCATAATTTAACATTTTCCCACTTTGTCATTCAGTTTCCCCCATAAAACGACAGTAGGCGACTGAAGGCGACAGCGTTTCTAACGATGACAGTGAGTTCAAAATATATAAAACTGTGTCGTTCCCTTTTTTGAATTGTCCGGTCTTTCGCGAAAAATACCGAGGAATTCCGAAGCCGCATTCTTCCGAGTTCTTCAGGGGTTTGTGACATTCTTCTCGAAGACATTTTATCATTTCTAGGACAAAAGGCGAATCGAGGTGCCATTTATCTCTTACTTGACAGGAAGTCGTAAGGGACATCCAATGACGTCATAGATGCGTACTTGTTTACTTAAGGGGGCCCTATGTAAATAACCATTCATAATGCAATCCGGCCGCCAAAGTACGTCTTGTCGGCTTCTAAAACACGTGTGCGCATATACAGTGATAAAAAAAACTATATATATATATATATATATATATATATATAGATAGATAGATAGATAGATAGATAGAGATAGAGATAGAGAGAGAGAGAGAGAGAGAGAGAGAGAGGCACCTCGGCGTGGTGTAATGGTTAGCAAGCTCGTCTCACTAGAGTCATTATAACTGAGTAGTGAGTTCGATCCTCATTGGGTACCCCCTACTTTCAGCCGTGTGTCACGTCTAAGCTAAGCTTAGAAAATCACCAGTCCTCCAGGTTTGGGGTTTGGAAGCAGGACTAACCACCCTGCCCCATAAAAAACAGTTTGTTACAGAAACAGCAAAAACGCTGCCCTACACGATAACGTTTAAAAGGAAAGTGCGAGAAGCCGTGAGCGCTTTGTCTAAAGTATAGATTTAGTGTTACCACTATCATCAATATTACTTGTTTTTTGTATTTTATATTAAGTGTCCATAATGTTATTTGTGTCGCTACACGTGTTTCGAGTCTAAAGTTGACTCTCTTCAGGCGAAAAACATGTGACTTCACATCTCGAGATCCGTTTGTTTTTCTGATGGCTAAGGTATCGGGTATAAATAGATAAGTCAAGTGATGAGCAGGTCAGAAAGTTCATATGCGTGCGTGCGTGTTAGGTTTTTTTCACACTCGCACGTTAATTTTATCCCGTCACTTTCGTTGGTTCTAAAAAAATTTTTTTTGCGAATTTTAATTTTCAAAATTGTTTTCAGTTATTTTATTAAATTCTCTTTTACGGGTCATCTAGTTCTTGTTGTTGTTTCTGGGATAATATTTAAATTATAACAATGACAATAACTATATATATATATATATATATATAAATATATATATATATATATATATATATAAAGGAAAACTCAACACGTCATTTAAATTGGTTATAAATTATAATTCATTTCAATAAGCTAAATTAGCTAGTTTAATCAGACCATGCAATATTCCTTTCATTTGGTACAAAAAGTTTTGCCGGAATAAGCATTTTACCTGAATAAGCATGACGAGAAAGATAAAAAAATAAAAAATAAAAAATAGGAAAAAGGGAAAAGAGAAAAGAAAAAGGAACAGAAAGTCAGGACAGATACACTGGCGTCATATCATTTGGGGGTATTCAGACCAGTCACGAAGATGCTGACCACTAAGTCATTAATCGCCTACTTCTAATTCCATGGATATGTATGTATGTGTAACCCCACAAATTAACCCACCCATGGGTTAACATCGATTGAGCTCTCTATATAGATATAACACTTAATATTTTATATATATTTTTTTTAATCATATAACCCCGAGCAAGGCGAAAACGTCACTGATGCGCAGGAGGCTACGTAATGGTGAAAAGACCGGAAAAGAGAAAAACCAGAAACCACATCCTAAACAGGAAACAAGGGATGAGCCGCTTCACCTGTTCAATAGACGTGGGTGGAGTGTGAACCGGGCGATAGTTTAGTCTATCTAATCCAATTGAAAAAATAAAAAAATAAAGAGTGAAAAGATTGGAAAAGAGAAAAACCGGAAACCACAACCTAAACAGGAAACAAGGGATGAGCCTCTTCACCTGTTCAATAGACGTTAAGTTGATCTTGTTGAATTATCCTCGCCGTTTACGGACTGGACATACATATATACATATATATATATATATATATATATATATATATATATATATATGAGAATAAATCTAACTAAGAGTCAACAGACCTACCTAGGTTTCACATAATGGCTCGTCAGAGTAAGACGACTAATAAGGGAGAAACAAAGCGGTAAATTATAGATACTCAATAATCACATGACTAAAACATAGAAGACACCAAAAGCACATGGAGAGGGGAATTCATTTTATTGACACACAAAAAAAAAGGGACTAAGCAAGGAGCCAATTTTTAGAATGTCTACATTTCTGCAAAATCTCTGATTTTTTATTTTTTTTAATCGTGTCACCCCAAGCAAGGCATTTCACTGCCACTATAGCGCAGGGGGTTACATAGAGGGATTGGGTATAGGAAATGTCAGAAGGAGGGTGATAGACGACTTAGGATGTACATAGGGAGAGAATTAAAGAGTGTGGGTGTGAGTTAGTGTATTAGGAGGTGTCTATTGACCTTACATTTAAATATATTAAATAAATATATTATAACAATTATTAATAGTATCATTATTATTGTTATTCTTCTTCTTCTATTTATTATTATTATTATTATTGTTATTATATATATATATATATATTATATTTTAAATCCAAAAGGATGATCAGATAGATAACTACCAAAACCCTGATCCTTATTAATATTAATTTCATTAATATTAAAATTGATCCAGGTGGAGGGCTCGATGCAAATATTACATTCTATTTACAGAGCCAAAAATAAAAAATTAAACAAAAATTTCAATATATAAATCTGTTGGCTAGCCATTTCTACGAAGAAATCCTCGTTTCTTCAGCAACAGCGAAACGAAAAAAAAAAATTCGTTTCGCCGTTGCTAAAAAAGCGAGGATTTCTTCGTAGAAATGGCTATCCAACAGATTTATATATTGAAATTTTTGTTTAATTTTATATATACACTAGCAGTATGCCCCAGCGTTGCTCGGGTGTAATGAAAGCTTGAAAACTAATTCATGGTCCTCGAGCTAAGACACTTTTTGAACGTTGGCACGAAAGACTAAAAAGCAATAGTTGTTTCTAGTTAAAGCGAAATCGTAGACTGAAAGAAAAATGAATGGATGTAAGCCAAATTTTGATTACCTGGTATCGATATCAACAAGTTTTTTCGTCGTAAACTGAATTTTGAAGGCTAAATAAGTTCTCTGAGTAAATGGTATCATGGCTGAGACTAAGAACTAAAGTTATACCTACTTACAGCCAAACCCGAAGCCAAAACTAAAATAAAATGGCTGAAAAACTGATTTTGATCTGATCCGGTAGGATATCGGGGTATCGATTTCCAATATCGGAGTCAAATAAGTCATCCAAGAATAGAACTGCAACCTTGAAACTTCTGAATATCGTTTCTTATGTCTTTGTCTATGAGTGTATCAAATTTGATTAAAATCGGACCACTCCTTCTATAACCCGATTTTTTCGATTATCGATTTTCTATATTTATCGGGGGTGAAGTTTGGTGAGAATCGGATAAAAATTGTGGATTTGTATAAAGAACATACAGACAGATAAACAGACACACACTTATATATATATATATATATATATATATATATATATATATATATATATATATATATTATCGATTTTCTGCACTATTGTAAGAACTGCAACCTTGAAACTTCTGAATATCGTTTCTTATGTCTTTGTCTATGAGTGTATGAAATTTGATTAAAATCAGACCACTCCTTCTATAACCCGATTTTTTCGATTATCGATTTTCTATATTTATCGGGTGTACTTCGACACAAAACCTAGCTACGAACACTCGCAGACGCTTATAGTACAACTGTGTAAATTTTCAAGAAAATCGGTTCAGCCATTTCGGAATCTATAGGTAGCGGACACAGAGACACAGAGACAAAGTTCCATTTATAAATAAGTTTATATATATATATATATATATATATATATATATATATATATATATATATATATATATTCGGATGGTGTTTCGAAGTGAAGATTCGCCCTGTTTATAATTGCTATGCATTTGGTTACTGTAGAAAATATTAATGTTATTGTTTTTCTCTGTGTATTTATTGTTGTTATTGGTCAAGATTTAAAGAAAAAAATCTAATGTGGTAGTCAACCAAAAAAATTTGGAAATCCGTTGTTTACAAGTATTTGTTTCGAGTTATAGAGTTCTTTGAAGAAAGGCGATCGAGAAATGAATTTTCGTTCGCGCTTCTGAGGAAATGTTTAATAACATCAATTTTAATTTCTAAGACGACATTGACTAGTAAAATTAAGGTGACAAGAATTTATTCTTCAGGTGCTAGTAATTTAGAACCGAACTCAAAAAGAAGCTCTACGCAAGGAATGAGAATGATATACCCCAGTAATTGTAATAAAGGGGCTCAGATTTTGTAGCACCTGAAGAATGCCGGAGCGTACAACGGCCGAAACGTTGTACAAATGACAACAAAATGAAGACAATAATTCAAATAATGTAAATAGTGTAAATACTACCTCATCTCAGAAATATAGGCAAATATAGTAGAGTCAGTTGGGCACCGTCTGTGAGAAAACGAGCACCCTGATCTTGACTCCACCAGAAATTTGGAAACAGCATGCTTGAATTCTTAGCATTCGCACGGAAGATCCAGTACGAACATTTTAGAGTGTTTAAGTGTTTATCTGAGGACAGAGAGGACTCGGAGAGATTCCAATGAGTTTAATGGTGATTAAGAAGGTGTTTGGAGTGATCACGAATTTCTGTTTCCATTCATCTTCCCACGGGACCTCAGACTCAACAACAGAGGCCTGCATCAAGTGCGTTGGGGAGGTAGTGCTTTCCGGGGCCAAGAGAGTGGTTGCTGGAAGACACGATGCCTAGCAACAGGACTCTGCACCATGCCACACATTAATCGTTGCATTTGCCCACCTAAAACCCTTAATCATTACGCATGGCACGCAGTTACACGAAAGATTAAGGCAGCATCAACCAGCTTAACTAAGGAGACGGTGCAAAAGAGTTAAAAGAAGATTCCGAAGTCGTCTGGAGGCCGTGATTAACAACAATCGTGATTACATTGAATAAATGTACTCATTAGTGTTTCAAGATATTTATTTGCCTTTTGGTAAATATATCTCTTAAAATGAGATATCAGTATGATTGTCATTTTTGCATCATTTAGGCGACAATTTACCCGTCGCACCCTGTATAGCTGTTAAAATGAGGATGTCAGTATTATCATCATTTTTTATCCCTTAAAGCATTAACATATGACAATTACCTGTCGCACCCTGTATAGCTGTTAAATGAGATGTCAGTAATGTTGTCATTTTGTATCCATTAGTAGACACCAATTGTCGCACCTGTATAGCTGTTAAAATGATGTGGGTAATATTGCCATTTTTGATCCTTTAGGCGACATACCTGCATCGTCGTACCTTGTATATCTGTTAAAATGATGTCAGTAATATTGTCATTTTTAACCTTTAGGCGAGACAATTTACCTGTGTGTGCACCCTGTATATCTGTTAAAATGAGATGTCGCAATATTGTCATTTTTAATCTTAGGCGACAATTTACCTGGTCGCACCCTGTATATAGCTGTTAAAATGAGACGCGCGCGTCGTAGTTATATATTGCTTTTCTTTTTCATTTTTGACCTCTTTTAGGTTATTGCTGATAATCATCTTGTTGTCGTGTGTGACCCTGTATATAAAATAAAATGAGATGTCATAATATTGTCATTTTGGATCCTTTAGGCGACAATTCTTACCCGCCAATGCACCCTGTACTTGTTAAAATGAGATGTCAGTAATATTTTCATTTTTGAGATCCTTTAGGCGACAATTTACCTGTCGCACCCTGTATAGCTGTTAAAATGATAATAGCTACTGTCATTTTTGTAATCCTTTAGGCGACATACCACCTAAATGTAGTCGCACCCTGTATAGCCAAATGAGATGTCAGTAATATTGGCTATTTTTGCATCCTTTAGGCGACAATTTACCCGTCGCACCCTGTATATCTGTTAAAATGATGCTGTCACCGTCAATAACATTGCCATTTTCTTGCATCCCTTTAGGCGCTCCTCCTACCTCCTACGTCGCACCCTGTATAGCTGTTAAAATGAGATGTCAGTAATATTGTCATTTTTATCCTTTAAAGTAATAATTCTCCCGCCTACTCCGTCGCACCCTGTATAGCTGTTAAAATGAGATGTCAGTAATATTGTCATTTTTGTATCCTTTAGGCGACAATTTACCCGTCGCACCCTGTATATCTGTTAAAATGAGATGTCAGTAATATTGTCATTTTTGCATTCTTTAGGCGACACCTGAACCGTTGCACCTGCATATCTGTTAAAATGAGATGTCAGTAATATTGTCATTTTTGGTATCCTTTAGGCGACAATTTACCCGTCGTAATTCTTGCATATCTGTTAAAATGAGATGTTGCAATATTATCATTTTTTTATTAATAAAAATGAGATGTCAGTAATATTGTCATTTTTATCCTTAGGCGACAATACCTGTCGCACCCTGTATATCTGTTGTTAAAATGAGATGTCAGTAATATTGTCATTTTGCATCCTTTAGGCGACAATTTACCCGTCGCACCCTGTATAGCTGTTAAAATGAGATGTCAGTAATATTGTCATTTTTGCATCCTTTAGGGCGACAATTTACCCGTCGCACCTGGTATATCTGTTAAAATGAGATGTCAGTAATATTGTCATTTTTTGCATCCTTTAGGCGACAATTTACCCGTCGCACCCTGTATAGCTGTTAAAATGAGATGTCAGTAATATTGTTTACCTTTTGCATCCTTTAGGCACAACCACCCGTCGCACCCTGTATAGCTGTTAAAAATGAGATGTCAGTAATATTGTCATTTGCATCCTTTAGCGACAATTTACCCGCCGCACCCAGTATATCTGTTAAAATGAGATGTCAGTAATATTGTCATTTTTGCATCCTTTAGGCGACAATTTACCCGTCGCACCCTGTATATCTGTTAAAATGAGATGTCAGTAATATTGTCATTTTTGCATCCTTTAGGCGACAATTTACCCGTCGTACCCTGTATATCTGTTAAAATGAGATGTCAGTAATATTGTCATTTTTGCATCCTTTAGGCGACAATTTACCCGTCGTACCCTGTATAGCTGTTAAAATGAGATGTCAGTAATATTGTCATTTTTGCATCCTTTAGGCGACAATTTACCCGTCGTACCCTGTATATCTGTTAAAATGAGATGTCAGTAATATTGTCATTTTTGCATCCTTTAGGCGACAATTTACCCGTCGCACCCTGTATAGCTGTTAAAATGAGATGTCAGTAATATTGTCATTTTTGCATCCTTTAGGCGACAATTTACCCGTCGCACCCAGTATCTGTTAAAATGGATGTCAGTATTGCTGTTTATATCTTTAGAAGACAATTTACCCGTCGCGCATCCTTATCTGTTATAAATGATAACAGTAATATTGTCACTTAACCTTTAGGCGACACCTACCGTCGTACCCTGTATATCTGTTAAAATGAGATGTCAGTATTGTCATTTTTGCATCCTTTTAGGCGATAATCACTCGTCGGCCCGTATAGCCAGCAAAATGAGATTAGTAATATTGTCATTTTTGCATCCTTTAGGCGACACCTACCTGTCGTACCCTGTATATCTGTTAAAATGAGGAGCGTAATATTGTCATTTTTGCATCCTTTAGGCGACAATTTACCTTATCAGCACCCTGTATAGCTGTTGAAATGAGATGTCAGTTATCATCATTGTCTCAGGCGGCAATTACCCGTCGCACCGTATATCTGTTAAAATGAGTCAGGAAGTTATATTGTCATTTTTGTATCCTTGTAATATTGGAATTACCCGTCGCACCCTGTATATCTGTTAAAATATATGTCAGTTATATTGTCATTTTTTTATATCCTTAGTAAGGATAATTTACCTGTCGCACCTGTATATCTGTTAAAATGAGATGTCAGTTATATTGTCATTTTTGCATCCTTTAGGCGACACCATCGTCGCACCCTGTATAGCTGTTAAAATGAGATGTCAGTGATATTGTCATTTTTGCATCTGGATGACATCACCGCCGCACCTCGGACATTCGTTAAATGAGATGTCAGTGATATTGGTTGTCGCAAATTATCCTTAGGCGACAATTTACCTGTCAACCGTATATTTGTTAAAATGAGATGTCAGTAATATTGTCATTTTTGCATCCTTTAGGCGACACCACTTCCGTCGCAATCTCTTTCATAGCCATAAATGAGATGTCAGTTATATTGTCATTTTTGCATCCTTTAGACGACAATTACCCGGTTGCACTGTATATCTGTTAAAATGAGATGTCACATATTGTCATTTTTGCATCCTTTAGGCGACAATTTACCCGTCGCACCCTGCATATTTGTTAAATGAGATGTCAGTAATATTATTATTTTTATGACCTTTATAGCGATGACCATCACTGCACCCTGTATAGCTGTTAAAATGAGATGTCGAAGTTATATTGCTATTTTTGCATCCTTTAGGACGACACCCACCGTCGCACCCTGTATATCTGTTAAAATGAGATGTCAGCTATATTGTCATTTTGCATCCTTGTGACGACAATTTACCCGTCGCACCCTGTATAGCTACAATGAGATACAATAAGTAATATTGTCATTTTTGCATCCTTTAGGCGACAATTTACCCGTCGTACCCTGTATAGCTGTTAAAATGAGATGTCAGTAATATTGTCATTTTTGCATTCTTTAGGCGACAATTTACCCGTCGTACCCCGTATAATCATGTTCGAGATGTCAGGCATTATTTAACGCTTTATCTTTAGGCGACACCACTCGTCGCACCCTGTATAGCTGTTAAATGAGATGTCAGTTATATTGTCATTTTTGCATCCTTTATATGTACACCTAATTCACGGCACCCTGTATATCTGTTAAAATGAGATGTCAGTTATATTGTCATTTTTGCATCCTTTAGGTAACAATTTACCCGTCGCACCCCGTATATTCGTTAAAATGAGGACACAATATATTGTCATTTAAACATCCCCTTTTAGCACAATTTACCCGTCGCACCCTGTATATCTGTTAAAATGAGATGTCACATATTGTCATTTTTGCATCCTTTAGCGACAATTTACCTGTCGCACCCTGTAGTTGTTAAAATGAGATGTCAGTGATACGGTTGTCCTTGTGGGACGACAACGCATCGTCGCACCCTGTATATCTGTTAAAATGAGATGTCAGTGATATTGTCATTTTTGCATCTTTGTACACAATTTACCTGTCGCACCCTGTATATTTGTTAAAATGAGATGTCAGTAATATTGTCATTTTGCATCTTTAGGCGACAATTTACCTGCTTAATTCCCTGTAGAAGGAAAATGAGATGTCAGTTATATTGTCATTTTTAACCTTAGACGACAATTTACCTGTCGCACTTACATTCTTGTTAAAATGACAGGTTGCGATATTGTCATTTTTAGTATCCTTTAGGCGACAATTTACCTGTCGCAATCTTCAATATTTGTTAAATGATGTCAGTAGTCATTGTCATTTTTGCATCCTTTAGGCGACACTTACCTGTCGCACCCCTGTATATTGTTAAATGAGATGTCAGTTATATTGTCATTTTTGCATCCTTTAGACGACACCTACTCATCATTCCATATCTGTTAAAATGAGATGTCACATATTGTCATTTTGCATCCTTTAGATGACAATTAATGCACCCTGTATAGCTGTTAAATGAGATGTCAGTAATATTGTCATTTTTGCATCCTTTAGGCGACAATTTACCCGTCGCACCCCGTATTCACAAATGAGATGTCCGTTATATTGTCATTTTTGCATCCTTTAGACGACACCGTATTCGTCGCACCCTGTATAGCTGTTAAATGAGATGTCAGTAATATTGTCATTAACTTTTAGATTAATAATCATCTGTCGCACCCTGTAGCTGTTAAAATGAGAGCGTCAGTAATATTGTCATTTTTGCATCCTTTAGACGACAATTTACCCGGTTCACCCCATATCTTTGTTAGTAAAATGAGATGTCAGTAATATTGTCATTTTTGCATCCTTTAGACGAGACAATTACCCGTTTCACCCTGTATATTTGTTAAAATGAGATGCCAGTGATATTTTCAATTTTTCGCCATCCTGAGTACAATTTAACCATTGCACCGAACATATATATATATATATATATATTCTGTACTTTCTTTACATATATCAGTCTCACGTTCATTTCTTATAAATATATCGATCCCTGAATATTGTAGTTATTTGTATCTCTTAAAAAAGGAGTTGGCAACTATCTGAAAGCTATCACTCCCCCCCCCATATATATATATATATATATATTAATATATATCAATTTTCTTGGCAGATATACAGATAGAGGTTTACGAGTCCGGCAAAGCATAAAGCCTTTCTTTGTAAACAACTGTCTTAACACTGGAAGACTTGTCTGGTTACAATGTTTGCATTATTCCATAGCGCCATCTGGCGGGGTGATTAACGGCTCCACAAAGGGGAAAAACCCTGTCCCGCTCTTCTGATACCGCAAAATCTGTTGTTATCATAATTGTCCGAGCTTATTGGAGGCCCGAATGATGTTTTTATCCAGAAATGCGAAAAACATCAATAAAAATCGTTGTTCCCCTGTGTCTCTGCAAACACACACACACACACACACACACTCACACACAGTTATATATATATATATATATATATATATATATTTGGCCAGCAAACTTTCTTTTAGACATGTCTGATGAAAGAAATTGCAAACATCGTTCATATTCACGGACAATCTTCCGCGTATTATAATTGAAAGATGTCAGAAATGAGCTGTAAAGTTGACAGATGTTATTATCATTCATTTCTCAATTTTCCCAAGTACTTTCAATCTCCCTCCGAGATCATCTTCAGGGGGTGTGAGATATATGGTATTTGGGTAGCAATCTCACTTTTATGCAGGTTTCATTAAAAATTAGTTAAGAAATTATGGTTAAATTTTTATGTAATTTTTCATGTGATCTTATGATTTTTTTACGAAAAAGACATGATCGCCCAAGGTAAAAAAAAAACTGAATCGCATGAGAGACTGGGTTCTATAGCTTTGGCTGGTATCTACCGCAGAAAGAAATGGTAACCAACGACTGGAAAATTTTTTACCTACTCAGTCATGAATCGAATGATACATGATCACTCTAGCATGTATCACGTATGGCAATCAACTGACTGACAAGACAGTCTATATATAGTTGACGGAAAAACTGTTCTAAAAACATTTTTTTTAATTGTATCACCCCGAGCAAGGCGGTATCGCCACTGATGCGCAGGGGGCTACATAAGAGTAAAAAGATTAGATAGGAGGAGAGTGAAGAGAAAGACGAACCAATTAGAAAGGAGCAAGAGAAGGATGGGAATACATAGTGATGACAGTTGCAAAGGTGGAGAGAAAGGAAATGATATATAGGGTGGTGTGGAAAAAACTAGAGTCAAGTGGTTAAGAAATGAATATTGACATTTTATTTAAATTCCTGGAGATTGTAGCCGTCAGGAAAGTAAGAATGTGGAAGCGAGTTCCACAGGCGGGAAGTGCGAGAAAAGAAACTCCAGGAGTAGAATTATCGTCTGCATTTAAAATTCCCCAAGGTGTATGAGAAAGAAGGTTTTATTTTCTTGTAGGATACAAATCTAATCTAAATCTATCTAAACTTATTTATAAATGGAACGTTGTCTGTGTGTGTGTGTGTGTATCCGTTACCTATAGACTCCAAAACGGCTGAACCGATTTTCTTGAAAATTTACACAGTTGTATATAATCGTCTGCGAGTGTTCTGAGCTAGGTTTTGTGTCGAAGTACCCCCGATAAATATCGAAAATCGATAATCGAAAAAATCGGGTTATAGAAAGAGTGGTCCGATTTTAATCAAATTTGATACACTCATAGACAAAGACATAAGAAACGATATTCAGAAGTTTCAAGGTTGCAGTTCTTACAATAGTGCAGAAAATCGATAATATATATATATAAGGTAAGATGTTTGTGTGTGTGTCTGTTTATCTGCCTGTATGTCCTTTATAGAAATCCACAATTTCTCACCAAACTTCACACAAATATTCTTTAGGCTGAGTCTGAGCTCCAGGACCATGGATTAGTTTTAAAGCTTTCATTATACCTGAGCAACGCCGGGCTATACTGCTAGTATATATATATAGGTTTTGTGTCGAGGTACTCCCGATAAATATCGAAAATTGATAATCGAAAAAATCAGGTTATAGAAAAAGTGGTCCGATTTTAATTAAATTTGATACACTCATAGACAAAGACATAAGAAACGATATTCAGAAGTTTCAAGGTTGCAGTTCTTACAATAGTACAGAAAATTTGATAACTATACCAGGAAATCAAAATTTGACTTACATCCATTCATTTTTCTTTCAGTCTACGGTTTCGCTTTAACTGGAAACAACTATTGCTTTTCAGTCTTCTGTGCCAACGTCTAAAGAGTCTGAGCTCCAGGACCAATGGATTAGTTTTAAAGCTTTCATTACACCCGAGCAACGCCGGGCTATACTGCTAGTGTTAAATATTCGTGAAATTCATGAAATTTTTGGCAATGAAAATTTGCGCTTGGTGACAGATATTTTGAGATTTGAGTGAAATTTATGTTTTTGAAAAAGGTCATCCAGATGTGTAAAAAGGAAAACATTTCGCATTTGAATTTTTATTTTGTCCAGCGAAGTCAAAGGTTTGTGTCCCACATTTGGATTTATACCGGAAGAACCGGAAGATAGCTACCAATGGCACGGAAGTGAAGTCAAGCTGACAGAAAATCTTTAGTAGTAATTTTGATTTTGATTATATCACAACCGTTGAAGAGAACAGTCAAGTGCTATACGTGATACACGCTTGGGCGATCATGTCTCGAAAGAGACATGACTGACTGGGCAGAAGATTATCCCGCAGTAGGTTGCCATTGCTTTCTGCGGTAGACTGGTTGCCGGACAAGGCTATAGAACCCAATCTGTTCTGTTATTTAACCCATAACTGGAAGGAAGAGACGGATTAATACCTTTCCCAAGGGTATTTGCGCGTGAGTGAATGCAATGAATTCAGCTGGAATTCGAACTCGGCTCCCCGATTTCTCGTTCCGAGCCGATATCCAATGCACCACAACGCACATTGAGTTAAATCTGGGCTATATTTTTTATTTTATTTACATCTGGGTCTGGTCCTATTGTTTTCGACAGAGGCGTTTGCTGCAGATTATATTTAATGTTGCTGACGGCGACGAAGAAAGGACAAAGATGAAGCAGAGGATAGTGAATATGTGAAACTGATTTTTGTGAATAGGTCGGGTTGAGTGGTCCCCGACAAAATGATTTATAATTTGTAAAAGTTTAATCGTCGCTCCGAATTTGTTTTGATCCGACACCATGGTCCCAGCATTTTGTTTGAGAAGAACTGTTTCCGTCAAAAAAAAGATACTATCTATCTATATAAAAGGCAATCTGTGAGTCTGTGTGTGACTGTTCCCTATGCACGCCTACATTTTTTAAGCTACGCCATTCAAACTTTCTAGGGACACATATCTCCAGGAAAACCAGGTCGACACATACTTTTTGAGTTTAAGTTCAGCAATTTTCCCTTTCGCACTTTTTGGCCAATGGAGTCGATTGTTTACATTTGGTCCGTAAAACATCTAAGATCTAAGATGGTTGCTGAATTACGTCACAGAAATCAAATCACACGTGTCAAACGCGATTAAAATAATTAAAAAAAATGAGCCTTTATATTTAATTTTTATAACGACGTTTTAAAAATTCGTTTGGCCAACAAAAAAATGTGAATATTTTTCCCTGTAATTTTGAAATAAAAGAAATATTTTTTTTAAAAAAGTAATTTTTCAAACAAAAACAAAATATGTAAAATAAAAAGTGGCATCTTCTCCTACTACTAAAATGTTCTGAGTTGCACGGGCAACGCCGGGTGACGATGCTAATATAATATACAACATAAAGTTTCACTTCCAATGATGTAAAGCATGTTTATAACATTTTTCCCGCGAAATTAAAAAAACATCCATTACTTTTACAGCCTTCTGCAAATTAATCGAAACACTATAGATTCATTTCGTTCATTATACAGTCAGTTTTAGACATATTGAAGTGACAGGGTGTAATCGATTTCTATTTTTCCCTCAGATTAAATCGTTTGCAGTGCTGTGCAGTAATATGAATCTATTTTGGGGGTGTGTGAGGAAATTTGTTTAACCTTTAAAAGTATTGCTTTCTCCGTCACTGCATCAGATTTTTATCACGCACAGACACATTTGTCTCTACTGCCGATTCGTTGTGCTATGGCCATTGTCCGCACTGGACGTTACTCCAAGGTCGCGTACATAAATTGTAACGCTGCACAAACACACTGGCAATCCTTACAGAGAGATCGCGGATATTGTTGACATCAAGCTTTCAACTGTCAGTTGTGCCATCAAGGCAAAGAAACAAACTTGATCCATCAGTGCAAAACGTAAAGAAAAATGTCGTCGGAAGAGAAATACAACGCAAAGAGACGACGTATACATGAACAGGGAAAATGTGAAAGATCCTTGGAAGACATTATTCGATTTGCTTTAATTAATTTTCACAAGTGCGTATCTCTGTTCATATCTATCTATCTATCTAGCTATCTATCTATCTATCTATCTATCTATCTATCTATCTCGGTCTGTTCATATCTATCTATCTATCTATCTATCTATCTATCTATCTATCTATCTATCTATTCTGTTCATATCTATCTATCTATCTATCTATCTATCTATCTATCTCATCTATCTCATTCTGTTCATATCTATCTATCTATCTATCTATCTATCTCATTCTGTTCATATCTATCTATCTATCTATCTCATTCTGTTCATATCTATCTATCTATCTATCTATCTATCTATCTATCTATCTATCTCATTCTGTTCATATCTATCTATCTATCTATCTATCTATCTATCTATCTATCTATCTAATTCTGTTCATATCTATCTATCTATCTATCTATCTATCTATCTATCTATCTATCTATCTATCTATCTATCTCATTCTGTTCTATCTATCTATCTATCTATCTATCTATCTATCTATCTATCTCATTCTGTTCATATCTATCTATCTATCTATCTATCTATCTATCTATCTATCTATCTATCTATCTCATTCTGTTCATATCTATCTATCTATCTATCTATCTATCTATCTATCTATCTATCTATCTATCTATCTATCTCGGCCTGTTCATATCTATCTATCTATCTATCTATCTATCTATCTATCTATCTATCTATCTCATTCTGTTCATATCTATCTATCTATCTATCTATCTATCTATCTATCTATCTATCTATCTATCTCGGTCTGTTCATATCTATCTATCTATCTATCTATCTATCTATCTATCTATCTATCTATCTATCTATCTATTATTCTATCTATCTATCTATCTATCTATCTATCTATCTATCTATCTATCTATCTATCTCGGTCTGTTCATATCTATCTATCTATCTATCTATCTATCTATCTATCTATCTATCTATCTATCTATCTATCACATTCTGTTCATATCTATCTATCTATCTATCTATCTATCTATCTATCTATCTATCTATCTATCTATCACATTCATCACTTCTGTTCATATCTATCTATCTATCTATCTATCTATCTATCTATCTATCTATCTATCTCAGTCCAAAATGTAAAGAAAAATGCCGTCGGACGAGAAAAACAAGGCTAAGAGACGACGTATACGTGATCAGGGAAAGTGTGAAAGATCCTTGAAGACCTTATTCGTTTTGCTTTAATTAATTTGTACAAGGGTGTATATATAGTGTGACGCGGAATAATCCGCAAAAATTAATTGATAATAAAAGCAGTGCATTTTTGATGTAGCTAATTAATATGTTTCAATGCAACTTTATACACAGTTCGGCACATATATAAAGTACAAAAACCACATCCACGCAGCCACCATCAGCGGCCATTAGTTTCTCCTAGAGAAGGCCTTGGTGACAGCGTCCATGCCAATGCTGAACTTAGCATTTCAACTGACTTGAGATCTACCCTGGTGTTGTAGGGTTTGCCGTTCATCTCCCTTTCCGAGACTTAAAATAGTCGAGAGGATTGCAGTCTAGCGATAAGTAGGGCCATAAATCAGGCGACCAGTGTTACGTTGAGCAAGTGACTTGTCTTGAACGCGCAAGATTTATAATTCAAATTCCTCTTGAGAATACGCTCGATTGTTGATGACCATTTCCTTGACAACATCGGCGACGAGCTCTGGTGTCCTGGTTGCACAAGAGCGCTTTTTGTAAGCCTTGCGTTCTGATTGAAGTTTTCCTTGTTGTCTGAGGTTCCATATGCCTTTGCAAGGCCGTAGAACGTGGTTTTAAAGTATTTAAAAATATTTAAACCTTTCAATAATTTCTTTGCATTGTGGTCGGCTAGGAGGCTCCCCACAACAGTTCTACGATCGTATTCGAAAGACCTGTCGCTTACTAAGCACCTTGTGCGTCAATGGTGAGCGGGCTCCCCTACTATTTCCTTCAGGGTTCTCGACTGGCTCCAAAAGAGAATCTGTAATGTGATCAGTCCCAACCTAGCAGCTCGACTCCAGACACTTTCTTACCGGCAGGATGTGACTTCCTTTTGTCTGTTCTACAAATATTTTCATGGTGTCTGCTCCGACGAACTTAGCGCACTGATGCCCTTCTTTACTCGGGAAACGAGACTGGCAACAAGGTCTCACGTTTTACAGTTAAATCAACCAAATGCAGTCACCTCTTCTACTCCAGTAGCTTCTTTTCTCGCACTTCCCGCCTGTGGAACCCCCTTCCGTTTACTTGTTTCCCTGACGGTTCCAATCTCGAAAAATTTAAATGCAATGTCAATTTCCATCTCTTATCCACTTGACTCCAGTTCTTTTATTCTTTTTTTCCCCATCACTCCGTTTACCTTGTTCTTTTCCATCTCACTCTACCCCCGCGACAGTCTTCACACTGGTATTCCCATCCTACTCTTGCCTAATCCCCATCTCCTATAACCGGTTCGTCTTTCTGTTCGCTCTCCTCCTTCTTAAACTTTCACTCTCCTCTTATGTAGCCCCTTGCGCACCAATGGCGGTACCGCCTATCTTGGGGGTGAATCGATTAAAAAAAAATAATACATCTACTGAGGTATGTTATTTTCTAATGGGGCTCGCGAAACCTCGCTACACTGTCATGTCATGGAGCTGTTACCACCTCCCATTAGCATGGACCAGGCTTGCCTCCCAGAGAGTAAAACACTACGCCTCCTTGGTCTCACACTTTCAGCGGACCTCAAATGGAATGACTATATCGAATCCATTGCTAAATCCGCTGCTATGAAAGGGGCCCGGAAGTTTTTTCCGTCTGAATCTATCCTGCACATTTATAAATCTACCATCCGCCCGTGCATTGAATACTGTTGCCATATCTGGTCGGGTGCCCCTGCTGTTCTCCTCGGGGTTCTCGATAAGTTTCAGAGGAGGGTCTGTAATGTGATAGACACCGACTTGGCAGACAGCCTGCAGTCTCTCTCCCACAGGCGCGACGTGGCTTCCCTGTGTCTCTTCTATAAATACTTTCACGGCTTCTGCTCCGATGAACTTAGATCACTAGTGCCCCCTAAATACGAATTTGAACGAGATACTAGATTAGCAACTAGATCCCACCCTTTTACAGTGAAACCGATAAAATGCAGCCGTAACTTCTACTCCAACAGTTTCTTTCCTCGCACTTCCCGACTGTGGAATTCTCTTCCAAACGATTGCTTCCCCGACGGCTACAATCTCCAGGAGTTTAAATGTAAGGTCAATAGACACCTCCTAACACACTAACCTGCTTCCATTCTATCAAACACTCTTCCCATCTGCCCAACCCTCATCCTCGGTGTCCTTACTCATCTGTCACCTTCCTCCTGACATTCCCTATGTCTAACCACTCCTTCTCTTTACCTTCCCCTATGTAGCCCCATGCGCAATAGTGGCAGTGGAATGCCTTGCTTGGGGTGAGATGATTAAAAAAAAAAAAGGCTGTATTTATCTGTACCCCCCCCCATATATATATATATATATATATATATATATATATATATATATATATGGGGTTGAGTTGTGATAATGTTTAGTGCTAAGATGTTGATTTTTAGTAGTTTTACAAATAAAAGATATTTTGGTAAGCAAAGTGTTGTCCTATAGTGCTCGATAGCGAGATAGTGATCAGCAAACCGCCTGCATACGAACAAGAAACGAATTCAGCAGATATACAAAGATAGAAAGGGGCGTAAGACAAGGATGTGCTTTTTCACCGGATCTATTTAACTTACACAGCGAGACTATCCTGAGAACACCAGAAGTTATGCCAGGATTCGTCACTGCCGGTCACAGTCTGAACAGCATCAGTCAGTTAAGTACCATATGTGATACACGATTGGGCGATCATGTCTCGAAAGAGACATGACTAACTGAGCAGGAAATTATCCCGCAGCAGGTTGCCATTGCTTTCTGCGGTAGACTGGTTACCAGCCATAGCTACAGAATCCAATCTATCCTATTATTGAACCCTTAACTGGAGGGAAGAGACGGATTAATACCGTTCCCAAGGGTATTTGTGCGTAAGTGAATGCAAGGAATCCAACTGGAATTCGAACTCGACACCCTGATTTGTCGTTCCGTGTCGATATCCACTGCGCCACAATGCACATCCATAAGATACGAATAAAATGTAAGAGACGAAAATGATACAATGCAGATAGATGACACGGAAAGCAAGAAGGTTTGTTTGAGGCAGGAAGAAAGTCACGGAAACAAGAAGGTAGGTTCAAACAGTGTATTAGAATAACAGAATATATATGAAATAATAAGCGTTAGTAGTCAGCAGATAGAAGTGTACGTCCGAACTGTCAAAGTTACACTGCGTCTCGACTGCCTCGTCGACTGCCTCCCAGCTGCGTTCCCGGAAGTCAGCAGGATAGTATTATTTATTTATTTATTTTTTATAATCATATCGCCCGAAGCAAGGTATTTTACTGTCATCAATTGAATTTTATTTGAAATCATGAAAATTGTTTTTGCCTTAAGCAAGTCAGTTTACTTCCACTGGTGCGCAGGGGGTTTAATGGAAGGAAAGTTATGAGAAAGAGTGACAGGTTATAGGGGATGTCAGGAAGTGGGTAAAAGAAGGATGAGGATACTGATGAGAGTGGAGTGGACGGAGAAAGGAGCATGAGAGAGAGGATGCAGATTAGTGAGATAGGAGATGACTATTGACTTTACATTTAAATTCTTGGAGATTATAGTTGTCGGGGAAGCAAGTAAACGGAAGGGAATTTTTTTAAAATAATCATATCGCCCCAAACAAGGAATTTTACTGCCACTGTTTTGCAGGGGGTTACATAGAAGGAAAGTTATGAGAAAGAGTGACAGGTTATAGGGGGTGCCAGGAAGTGGGTAAGAGAAGGATGAGAATACTGATGAGAGTGGAGTGGACGGAGAAAGGAGCATGAGAGAGAGGATGCAGGTTAGTGAGATAGGAGATGACTATTGACTTTACATTTAAATTCTTGGAGATTGTAGCTGTCGAGAAAGCAAGTAAATGGAAAGGAATTCCACAGGCGGGAAGTGCGAGAAAAGAAGCTGTTGGAGTAGAACCTGTATTTACAATTTATTGGTTTCATAGTAAAAGGGTGGGGCCTAGTTGCTAATCTTGTGACTCGAGTAAATTCATATATAGGGGGCACCAGTTAGATAAGTTCATCAGAGCAGAAGCCGTGAAAGTATTTGTAGAAGAGACACAGGGAAGCCACTTTGCGCCGGTGAGAAAGTGACTGTATCCGAGCTGCCAGATCGGGATCTATCACATTACAGATTCTCTGTTGGATTTTGTCAAGGACCCCTAGGTGGATAGCAGGAGCACCCGACCAGATATGGTAGTAGTATTCCATGCACGGGCGGATGGTAGATTTATATCTGTGCAGGATTGTTTCAGGTGGAAAAAGCTTCCTGGCCTTATAAAGAGAACAAAGAATTTATTGACGGAGAAAGAGTTCATTCCTCTAGATAGGGCACTATAGCAATTGGTATGGCTAAGAACGCATTCAAAAAGCTTGAAGAATATTAAGATAGAATTTCTTTGGAAGCAAGAAAAATGGTACAGGACTCTTAGGTGATATCTGTCCTCTTGTATAGCAGCGAATTCTGAATAATCTCCGTAAAAAATAAAGAAGAAACTAGAAGTAAAGGGATGTGGTTCTACATAAGGACCCCTTAGGCCGAACATGTGAGCAACGACGAGGTTTTGGAAATTTCTACGGCCCGTAATGAAGAAGGACGGTTTGGAGAATCTAATACTCACAGGACGGACAGGGGAAAGCATACTTAATAGGCTTGTAAAAATGGATGGCAGAGTAAGTTTTGAGAGAAATAACAAAGATAAAACTTATCGAGAGCTACAAGGAACAGGAAGATGTGGAGGTCCATAATTGCTCACGTCCTGAATGGACGCGGCTCATAAAAAATAATTTTTGTGTAAGTGAACCCTACTGGAATTGGAACACGTATCTCCGATTTCCAATTTAAATGTTACACCGTCCGCACACCCAAGCTTTGAGCACCTGGCATTCTCAAGCCATTTAGGTATTGACCAAGGTCGACGTTCCAGCGTGATAAGGCTGGAAATCTCCTATCCAGCCTTTCAGATTTGCAAAAGAAATCACTCGAGCGGCGGTCAAGAGCGAGGGAAAATTTACACGCCCCAAAATCATTTTACTCGACCGACTTCATTTTCTTATTCTTAATAGTTACCTTAAGTAAAAATAGTGTAACAGAAAACAAAAAATGGAATTTAATTAAAATTTTGAACGTGTTAGAAACGATTTAATTAAAAAAAAATAATAACAGCAAAATTTGATACTTCCTCTTAATAATAGCATAAACAGTTTGGTGATAAAATATTGTTTTTTACATCACGATATGCTGTTTTTTTTTTTTGTTTTTTTTTTGGCAATTGAGTGGAGGTACGTAAATTCGTAATTTCTTTCTTCTGTTTGATTACAACCTCCATCTCATAGCTGATAAAAAATAACAAATCTGATTTTCTCAACGATTTTCTATAAAAAATTACTTGTCTAATTTGTTTTTCGGTGCGTGATTGAAAAAAAAATATGCGTATTTTTTCTTTCTTTATTTCAAATGTTTGTCATTAATTTTTGTAAGAAGGGAGGAAATTGCTGTTGAGTCAAGGATGATATTTTTCCAAATACGTTTCTAAAAATCTGTGAGCGTCTTTAATCTGGGCGACATAGACATTTTGCCTCCACTCTGGAAGCATTAATTAAACGAATGTTTACACTGACCGGCCATAAAGAGTTCAATAATGTCATTGTACGTCATTCTAAGTAACTTGTGAATCTTCAATGGCATACTTTTGCGTTGTAAAAGGAATCAGATTTCCTTTTTCTATATTTGAGGGATTTTTAATCAACCGCGGACAAGTAAAGCAATAAACGATTACCGAATTTAGACAATGTCGAGCCTGGTCCATACATAATTGTACGGAACTCAACAGAAATTGGAACACCAATCCTCGATTTCTCATTCCGAGCCATTGTCCAATACACCGTCCGCACACCCAAGTATTCCTCACCTGCTTTCCCAAGCTGTTACCCATCTAAGTACTGACCAGGCTCAGAGTTACTTAACTTCCGTATTTCAACATGTCAATCAGTCAGTTAAGTGCCATACGTAATACACGCTTGGGTGATCATGTCTCGAAAGAAACATGACGACTAGCTAGAATATTTTCCCGTAGTAGGTTGCCATTACTTTCTGTGGTAGACTGATTGCCAATCAAGACTATAGAGTCCAGTCTGTCTCGCTATTTAGCCCATAGCTGGAGGGAGAAGCGACGGATTAATACCTTTCCCAGAGGTATTTGCGCGTAAGTGAATGCAACGAATTCAACTGGAATTTGAACACCGCTCTCCGATTTCCCGTTCAGAACCGATATCCATGGCATCACGACTCACATCCGACATTTCTAAATGGTAAGACCGTAAGAGTTGTCTAGAAGAAATGGTTCTCTCCAAAGATGCCTTTGTCAGAACTTCTTTCCTTTTTCTTGTGCCTACGTCTGGTCCGCTCCTTCAACATTCCTATAATATTATAATTGATTAAAGAAATATTCCCATGTGCTACTCTAACAAATTTCCATGCGTACACCATATTCTTAAGAGAGCTAGCTAGCTAGCTAGCTAGCTAGCTAGAGAGAGAGAGAGAGAGAGAGAGAGAGAGAGAGAGAGAGAGAGAGAGACGAAGAACTCTTGGATAAATCTCAACAGCCTTTTTGGTCCTGCCATTATAATGATTGATTTTACCCATGCAAATTTTCGATCTGCCATCTCTTGTGGTATTCCGAAACGACTTATCAACTGTTTTTGTTGTTGTTGTTGTAGTTGTTGTTGTCGTTTTTCTTTAATAGCAGTCAATGGGCTGGACTAATCTTGTCAACAGATGGCGCTCGAGAGAGATTTAAGAACGGTCACGTGATCCTGTGTCAGATATGTTCGTTGTCTCACCACTAAAGACTATTGTCTAAATTTATGATATGACGTTCAACCATTACTCGACGCCATATTTGCTGTCATTATTATAATTAATTTCATTATTCAAAGAAGTATTTTGGTAAATTTTTGTTTTAACTCCCGACGGCTTTTCCCCCTTCAAATTTATCCAAAATAGCATTAACTCTGTGCAAATGTATATGCTGAACTCAAATCAACTGTTATTGAAGAAACTTACCTTGTTTTTTTTTTATCTAAATGTCCATAAAAAAAACGAAGTATATCTTGCACTTTTTCTCTCCTGTAACTCTCACGAAGTCATATAATTAACTGCAGACTGACGTCCTGCGTAGGACAACAAATTTTGGCCGATTTTTGGTCGATTTTCTTCCTTTACTGAAACTTCTGGCGATGTACTTCCTGTTATGAAAGTAATGTCCTATTGTATTTCTACGCTTATTATTTTCATTACAGGAAGTACATCGCCGGAAATTTCAGTTAAGGAAGAAAATCGACCGAAAATCGGCCGAAATTTGTTGTCCTACGCAGTACGTCATTCTGCAGTTAATTAGATTACTTCGTGAGAGTTGCAGGAGAGAAAAAGTGCGAGATATAATTCTTTTTTTTTATTTTCAATTTCAAAGCAAAAAAGGTAGGTTGATTTGAGTTCAGCATATACATTTGCACAGAAATAATCCTATTTTGGATACATTTGAAGAGGGAAAAGCCTTCGGGACCTAACACGAAAATTTACCAGTATTTTCATCCGTATTATTTTGGGAGCAACTATTTCACGTCTATTAATTTTTCTTCGCTTTTTTTTTTTTTTTTTTTTTTTTTAAATCGGTATCACCCATTTAATCAACTGACTGTTGGGGTGATATTTAGTGCCATGCGTGATACACGCTTGGGCGATCATGTCTTGAAAGCTGATTCAAAACTTTTATAATTTCATAAATATATGATCTGAATAGTGTTTAATATGTTTGTTGTCAATTCTTAAGAAATATAAATCCATTTTCATTGGTTTAGGTTTTATTGAAATTCTAATTGCTTTTAAAACAATAAAAATTATTGAGGAAGTCAAGAGAGAAAAAAAAAGGTTTTTCATAGATACATTGGCTACACTTTGCCTCAAAAACCAATCTAAATGCAACAATTAATATTGAATTGGAAATTTTACAAGACATTTTGATAATACCTCACATTCAGAATGGATGATGCTGGTCTACTAGGGAGCAACACATTTTGTCTACTTAGCCTCACTCAATAATCTGAAATGGAATGACTACATCAAATCCATAGCTTTTAGGAAGGTTGGGTCACTGTATCAGGCCAGGAAGTTTTTCTCATCAGAAATCAGTTTTGCATTTTATTTTGTTTTTAGATGTTTCCTTGTTTTCTATTAGCCTAAAACATTTCACATCAAGGTGTGAAATTTCGTGAGTTTTGTGTGTGTTATGCAAAGTTTGTAAATTTGAGAAAATTCATTTATTTCTTTAAAAAAATCAATGAGTCAGTGCTTAGCATTTGAATTTTTAATTCTAGATTTTTTGTTCACTACACTACACCTCGCTTCGTTGTTTCTATTGGTATACACAAAACTTACAGTATTTATTACACTTAAGTACATACACAAACATAAATTTCTTTTATAAATTAATGAATAAATAATTTATTTTCATTTTTATTTCTTCATAAAATAGTGTAAAGTAAATATACCTGGCATACTTGTAGCTGATTCAAAGATTTTTATAAAATAAACATTACTATAATTTTGTATAATACAGAATTATTCAGTATTTATATAAATGATTATTTTTATACATCATTTTGTTCTTATTTTCACACATCTCTTATCATGGACTATAAACTTAACAAGACCAAGCCAACAATTGGAGTAGATAGACTAAACGAATTGGAGTAGATAGACTAAACTATCGCCCGGTTCACACTCCACCCACGTCTATTGAACAGGTGAAGAGGCTCATCCCTTGTTCCCTGCTTAGGATGTGGTTTCCGGCTTTCTCTTTTCCAATCTTTTCACTCCTTTGTCTTTTTTTTCAATTGTAGTAGATAGACTAAACTATAGTCTGGTTCACACTCCACGCACGTTTATTGAACAGGTGAAGAGGCTCATCCCTTGTTCCCTGTTTAGGATGTGGTTTCCGGCTTTCTCTTTTTGAATCTTTACACTCCTTTTTCTTTTCTTTTTTTTTGAATTGGAGTAGATAGACTAAACTGTCGCCCGGTTCACACTCTACCCACGTCTAGTTCACTCTTACGTAGCCCCCTGCACATCAGTGGCGTTACCGCCTTGCTTGGGGTGATATGATTAAAAAAAAAAAAGAAAAAAATTTAAAACCCACAAGTTTCTCTATAGGTTCAAATGATTTTGTAATTTATATTATATATTATATTTTCATTTTTATTTCTTCATAAAATAGTGTAAAGTAAATATACCTGGCATACTTGTAGCTGATCCAAAGACTTTTATAAATTCGTAAATATATGATCTAAATAGTGTTTAATATTTTTGTTGTCAATTCTTAAGAAATATAAATCCATTTTCATTGGTTTAGGTTTTATTGCAATTCTAAGAATTGCTTTTAAAACAGTAAAAATTATTGAGGAAGTCAAGAGAGAAAAAAAGGTTTTTCATAGATACATTGGCTACACTTTGCCTCAAAAACCAATCTAAATGCAACAATTAACAATGAATTGGAAATTTTACAAGACATTTTAATAATAACTCACATTCAGAATGGATGATGCTGGTCTACTAGGGAGCAACACATTTTGCCTCCTTAGCCTCACTCAATAATCTGAAATGGAATGACTACATCAAATCCATAGCTTTTAGGAAGGTTGGGTCACTGTATCAGGTCAGGAAGTTTTTCTCATCAGAAATCAGTTTTGCATTTATAAAACTACAATTCATCAATGCAGTGAATACTGTCGCCATATCTGATTGAGTGTTCCTGCTAGTCCTCTAGAGGTTCTCAACAAAATCGAAAGTACCTGCAATATAATCGATTCTGACTTGGTAGCTCGCCTTCAGTCACTTTCTCACTGACATGACGTAGCTTCCCTGTGTCTTTTCTTTAAGTGTTTTCATGGCAACTGTTCTAACAAGCATTTTTCTTTCGTTCTACAACATTTTAAAACAATAAAAACTATTGAGGAAGTCAAAGGTATAAATTATGTAAATTGATTTTAGGTGTTTAGGTGCTGAGTAGTTCTTTCTTGGCTTCCATCTTTTAATCTTGTTTGCTGTTTGTGAAATATTTAAAAGCATTCACGAATGGGACCGTCATAGATTTATTACAAATGAAGAGTCGTGCGATGTTTTCATCTGAAAGTATTCCTGTAAAGCGGCCGCCCTGTTGGCGAGGCTTTAGAATACGCCGACGGCACCTCTGCAGTGGGTAAAAGTCCCCCAATTGAGCCAACTGTTAGCCGTGGGTGGCGACCCTTAATGTGGACGGGATCCTGGTGGTTGTGCAGGTCGTGACCCAGGTGAAAAGTTGTCATGATCTGCAACACACCACTTTGGTCCTTACCTGGGCTAGACGGGCGATCGGATTGCGCTCGATCTAATCAATCGGCTGGTCCCGACATGCCCTAGCTCATATATATCTCTTTTTGTCCCGACTGTATTATCCAATCTACTTTTGCAGAACACTTCCCAACCCTTCATCTTATCTGTGCCAGATGGCGGGGACTGAGGGTCACTTATAAATATACAAACCTTTTGAAATTGTTCTTAACTTTTGTTCGATTTTTAATAATTCGATTCGGCCTTAAATGACCCAAGATTGGTTGATACGCCGTAAAACAAAACAAAACAAACAAACAAACATCCTGTAAAGTGGCGAAATATTACAGTAAATCGATTGCGAGGCCTGCTACTGGGGAATTTGGTTTAACTTGCCCTGCTGGATACCCTTTCTCGCCAGAATCTGTCTCATGCATTTACAAGTGCAACATTCGACCATTCATTGAAGATCGCTGTCACACCCTCCAACCACTCTTTCACAGGCGGGATATGGGAAGCGATACTAGGACATTTGTGTCCTGGACAACTGCGTTCCAGGACATTTGCGTCCCTGGTACGCAAATGTCCGGTTCGCAGTTGCCCGCCCACCGGTGTCCGTAGTTCTTCCAATATATATTTTTTTAACCTGTGAAATGATATGACCTGATCGTCAAAACAAAATTCTAGCGTTGCGAGCTGCATTCTACACTTACTGACATTTTAAAAACACACTTCCAGGCAAAATCCCACACCGACCAAAAGAATATCCAACATAATTAAACTACAAGAAAACTGAATGCATGGTAAGCAGTAGAATCAGTCAGTCAGTTAAGTGCCATACGTGATACACGCTTGGGCGATCCTTCGAGACATGACTGACTATGCAGAAGATTATCTCGCAGTAGGTTGCCATTGCTTTCTGCGGTAGACTGGTTGCCAGCCAAGGCTATAGAACTCAATCTACTCTATTATTTAACCCATAACTAGAAGGAATGGACGGATTAATACCTTTCCCAATGGTATTTGTGCATTCAATTAAGAATGCAAGCAGTTCAACTGGAATTCGAACTCGGCTCCCCGATTTCTCGTTTCGGGCCGATATTCACTACACCACAACGCACATAGAGGGTGAAAATAGTTTTCTCTTTACCTTTCTCGCGGTTTTGAATTCAGGGTCTTTCTATCAAGCTGTCTGCTAGTCAAGTCTCCAGATCCACATCTGCTCCGCTATTTAATCCATAGATAGAGTCCGTTCATCTGACAGATTCAATCAGAATTTGAACCCGTCTATCTGGTTCCGCTATCGCAAAAAATTGGTCGCTACGCTACCTAACACATATGTCTTTCCGATAATCGTACTGCTTTTTTATATTAATGCATTATAATCGCCATGTAATAAGCACCCCCCCCCCCCGCTGAACTGTCAAGGTCGACTTAAATCAGTGGCACAGATGAGACTGATATTTTTTATCGATCTAAAGTTAATCAAATATCGATCGTTTTATCGGTGTCCGTTTAATCGATTTCTCGAGGGAGAACAGTCTATTTTTTTCTCTGGAAACGTTTCTTTCTTCTTAATTTCCACGAATCGAGAAAACTTTTGCTAACTGCTTTTAAAGGCTTCAAAAGTTACCTTAGGAACGGAATTATCCAGGGACCATTTGTCTAGGGAAGCAAAAGTCCTGGTACGCAATTGTGCCGTACACAAACGCCCGGGACACAAATGTCCTGGTACGCAATAGTCAGTCAGTCAAGTGCCATACGTGAAGCACGCTTGGGCGATCATGTCTCAAAAGAGACATGACTGACTGGGCAGAAGATTATCCCGCAGTAGGTTGCCATTGCTTTCTACGGTAGACTGGTTGCCAACCAAGGCTATAGAACCCAATCTGTCCTGCTATTTAACCCATAACTGGAAGGAATAGACGGATTAATAGCTTTCCCAAGGGTATTTGCGCGTAAGTGAATGAAATGAATTCGGATAGAATTCGAACTCGGCTCCCCGATTTCTCGTTCCGAGCCGATATCCAATGCACCACAACGCACATCCCTAGTACTGGATGCAAATGTTTGGGACAAAAATGTCCTGATATGCAATTGCCCGGGATGCAAATGCCCGGAACACAAATGTCCTAGTACGCAATTTTTCGGGATGCAAATGTCCGGGACGCAAATGCCTGGGACACAAATGTCCTGGTACGCAATTTTTCGGAAAGCAAATGTTCGGGACACAAATGTCCTGGTACGAAAATGTCCGGGATGCAAATGTGTGGGACGAAAATGTCCTGATATACAATTGTCGGGGGTGCAAATGCCTGGGACACAAATGTCCTGGTACGCAATTTTGTTTTGACTTAGGGGACGGACGGTTATGTACGTGTGATTTTTTTCGGGACGCAAAGATTCGGGACGCAAATGTTCTAGTACGCAAATTCCAAGGATGCAAATGTTCGAGACGCAAATGCCCGGGACGCAAATGTCCTGATACGAAAATACGGGATGCAAATGTCTGAGACGCAAATGCCCGGGATGCAAATGTCCTGGTACGAAAATGCACGGGATGCAAATGTTCAGGACGCAAATGCCCGGGACGCAAATGTCCTGATACAAAAATACGGGATGCAAATGTCTGAGACGCAAATGCCCGGGATGCAAATGTCCTGGTACGAAAATGCACGGGATGCAAATGTTCGGGACGCAAATGCCCGGGACGCAAATGTCCTGATACAAAAATACGGGATGCAAATGTCTGAGACGCAAATGCCCGGGATGCAAATGTCCTGGTACGAAAATGCACGGGATGCAAATGTTCGGGACGCAAATGCCCGGGACGCAAATGTCCTGGTACGCAAATATCCTAGTACGCAATTGTCGGGATGCAAATGTCTTGGTACGCAAATGTACTGGATGCAAATGTTTGGGAGGCAAATGCCCGGGACGCAAATTTCCTGGTACGCAATTGTCGAGACGCAAATGTTCAATATGCAAATCACTAGTACTTAATCGTCTGTCCCCTATTCCAAGACTCTCGCTGCACTGTCGTTATTTTCACGGAAAGTTCTCAAACGAACTACATTCCCAAGGTAACGCCAAGTCAAACCTTCACGGTATGTCACTTACATCGTGATAAACCACCTAGTTTCCCTCTGTATTCCATCGATGAATAGTAAGTTCCTCTCAAACATCTTCTCGCGAAATCCTGCACTGTGCAACCGACTCCCAAGAGGATGCTTCCCAGATCACTACAATCTTAACCTGTTCATGGCTAGAGCTAATCGATATCTTACACTTCTATATACACAAATTGCTTCCTAAAGTAACACTATAACTTGAGTGGCTTTAAAGTGTGAACCTTATTGTAAAAAAACACATCTTCTCCGGCGTGGGCATTTATGAAGGATGCAATGGCTAACAAGCAGTCTTTCTAGATCAATCACTACTGAGTCGTGAGTTCTATCATCAGTGGGTTCTCCATACGTTTAGCCTTATGCCACAGCTAAGCTATGCTTAGAAACAATCCGCATAGGGTCTCGTCTTTACACTATTTACATTGTTCCGACTGTTGTCCTCATATTCATGACGTTTCGGCCGTTTTAAATTCTGGCCTTCTTCAGGTGATTAGAATTTTGAACTGAACTTTTTATTACATCTACTAGAGTAGATTGTTATAGTTCCACATGCCACGCCTCAGTTGACTCAATTCTTCAAGTGTAAATAATTACAAGACCTCATCTCAGAAATATAGACAAACTAGCAGTATAGCCCGGCGTTGCTCGGGTGTAATGAAAGCTTTAAAACTAATCCATGGTCCTGGAGTTCAGATTCAGCGTAAAGAATATTTGTGTGAAGTTTGGTGAGAATCGGATAAAAATTGTGGATTTGTATAAAGGAAATACAGACAGATAAAACAGACACACACAAAAACATCTTGCCTTTTATATATATATATATATATATATATATATATATATATATATATTATCGATTTTCTGCACTATTGTAAGAACTGCAACCTTGAAACTTCTGAATATCGTTTCTTATGTCTTTGTCTATGAGTGTATCAAATTTGATTAAAATCGGACCACTCTTTCTATAACCCGATTTTTTCGATTATCGATTTTCGATATTTATCGGGGGTACCTCAACACAAAACCTAGCTAAAAACACTCGCAGACGCTGATAGTACAACTGTAAATTTTTAAGAAAATCGGTTCAGCCGTTTCGGAGTCTATAGGTAACGGATACACACACACAGAGACACAGACACACACAGAGACAAAGTTCCATTTATAAATAAGTTTAGATGTGTGGTCTTGTGCTTCAGGTTGATGAAATCCGAAGAATCTGCAATACTATTGGTCTTAACCTGGCATCTCGCTTTTTAGACATTTTTCCACAACCATTTCATAGCTTCTTGTGCTTGTTCTATAAATACTTTCATGGTAACTGTTCTAACGAATTTTCAGATGTTATTTTTAGTTGTTTATTTTATCCCCCCCCCCCCAGACGAATTGTACATATTAAGACTTCATAGAGACTTTGAGTTATTATGGTGGCTGTTGTAAGAATGGTAAGTAAGTGTATGTTGTTTTGGTATAAGTACGACAGTGGTCTGTTTGGGTCAGTGATTGTGACTAGCTAAGTATAATTATGAGATAAAACAAGAACTGCCTTCCTCTACCCCCACTTTTGGCTCTATCGCATATTATTGTATTTTGTAAAATAAATATTTTTTCCTCTATGGTAACATGACGTGAGTCATGGCGCCAGATATTGAACATCTCGCTTTTCACAACGGAAGAATTTTGAAAACCATCTCTTTTTTGCCTTTCGCTTTTTTTTTTCTCTCGAGGCTTCGAGTTTTATATGTCAATATTCCAAAAGGAACGATGTGTGGATGCTTCCGTCGAGAAAGAAGGTTCTGTAAATTCTAAGTTTTACTGAACAACCTGCACAAGTGAATTGAATAAAGTGTTCAATTGCCTGTTCCCTAATCTTGGAACTATTTTGAAATTTTGTTCTCGTCTTGGTTGATATAGTTGTTATAATAGACAGAACGTTTCGCAATAATCAACGAGATAATCCACATCAGCCAACCTATGGACACCTGATGATGACCAGAGTGTACTTGGTCGGAACGTTGTGTCTAGTATCATGTAGTGGTCATGGGTTCGATCATTGGACTTGGTAGTGACGAATTAAATTTCAACATGAAAGAACAATAATTGATTTCACAGATAATCCACTTCAGTCAATCTATAGACACCTGATGATGATCAGAAGGTACTTGGTCGAAACGTTGTGTTTATCATAACACCTATATCAACCAAGATGAGAACAAAGTTCGAAATAATTCCAAGGTTATTGAAAATTACTCATCTCAGTAATATGCTCAGTTGCCCGTGCCCTGCATTAATTTCAACATCCTAATTGAGTAGAAGGCATGACATTTGCTCATTTTTCTTGTCGGAATCTGTCTTACACATTTACCATTTTACCATTCATTCATGCATTGAATATTACTCCCACATATGGTTTGGTGCTTCTGCCATATTTATTTAAAGATTCTTGATAAAATATAAAGAAGAATCTGCAATGTTATTAGTCTTGACCTGGCATCTCAGTTTCAGAGAATTTCCCAGTGCTGTAATGTAACTTTCCTGGTCCTTTTCTACAAATACTTTCATGGTGATTTTTTCTGAGAAACTTTCTACTTTGGCACACAGACTTTATGAATTTAAGCGCAGTACTTAGTTGGAAGTAAGGTCTCATCATTTTTCCTTTCAAGGCTAGATGTAGCCGTAAATTCTATGTTACCAGTTTATTTTATCGTAATTCTCGTTTGTGGAACTCTCTTCCGACTCACTGCTTTCCTGTCAAGTTTCATCTTCAAAAATTTAAATGCAATGAAATTCGTTATCATCTGTTTTCTAAATTCCTATTCTTTTGTTGTTTGCTTTCCTTAATAATGATTTCTTTTTCTCATATTCTCTCACAACCAGTAACATTTTGCGTCTTAGGGCCTTTATTGCCTTGCTTGGGGTGAAAGAATTAAAACAAGAAGAAAGTTAATTAACAATATTCAAAAAAGGTTTTCCCGCACATTTAATTTTTTTCCTGCACTTTTAATTTTTTTTTTTTAGTTGCTAATATTTTAATATTATATTAGTATTTTAATTTTATTAAATTAAAAAAAAAATAAATGAACTACTTTTTCAGAAATCAGAATCAGGTGAACGTTCCATACTTTACGCATAATTATTGACCACTCCCTCAAAAAAATGTCCGTTTTGACGTCACATTATCAAGGTGTCAAAATTTAAAAGTACTAAAACATTGGTTCTCAACCAGGGGCTCATGAAAGAATTTCAAGAGGTCCAAAAGATTTTAATTCGTACCGGCGTATACTCATAATGTGCTAGATGAGCGGCGCACACCCGATAATTTTATCCATAGTTTCAAACTTGCTTTTTTTTCTACTTGCAAGATGTTTCTCCCCATTGGCAGGGCAAATCTCAGCGTCATACATTCGCTTGTAAGCTCAAAAATAAAGCCAGTTTTATAAAGATAGTTTTTGTTAGCAATACCTACAACTATAAAAAACGTTAACATAACATTTTTACTAGGTGTTTTACTTAAATAAAGGAGAGCTGAATGAAATGTTTTTTGATTTTATATGAGTAAGTTTAAAGCTTAATCAGCATAACGAATAACACAAGGCATTTTACATGAATATATTTTTTACAGAAAAATCATTCATTTTTGCTGGTTTAACTTATTCCGTTGTAGGGGTCCACAGGGGGTCTACAAGTGAATAAGTGACTGGAAAAGAAGGAACGAGATAAAAAGGTTGGGAACCACTGTACTAAACCTTCACGTATTGCTGTTTTCTGCTGGCCACGATTTCGAAAATCACCTCAAAGGTTCCACAATGTGTGTCACTGTAGTAATTACTTGTAATGTAATTGTTGTATATTATTTCTTTTAGTGTAAGCCGTTTCGACGAAAATTAAAACTTGAATTAAAATTGACGAGAAGAAACTGTAGCGTCGTTGATGAAAAACACTGCAACCAATTCAACAAAAGACAAAAACTCGAACAAAAATTTAAGTATCTTCTTCACTGATAAATGACGAAACATTATAGTGGGCTATTCGTGATATATATATATATATATATATATATATATATATATATATATATATATACACAGACTCAGCGTAAAGAATATTTGTGTGAAGTTTGGTGAGAATCGGATAAAAATTGTGGATTTGTATAAAGAACATTCAGACAGCTAAACAGACACACGCACAAACATCTTGCTTTTATATATATATATATATATATTATCGATTTTCTGCACTATTGTAAGAACTGCAACCTTGAAATTTCTGAATATCGTTTCTTATGTCTTTGTCTATGAGTGTATGAAATTTGATTAAAATCTGACCACTCCTTCTATAACCCGATTTTTTCGATTATCGATTTTCGATATTTATCAGGGGTGCCTCGACACAAAACCCAGCTACGAACACTCACAGGCGCTTATAGTACACTGTGTAAATTTTCAAGAAAATCGGTTGAGCCGTTTCAGAGTCTATAGGCAACGCGCACGCGCGCGCACACACACACACACAAAGTTCCATTGATAAATAAGTTTAGATATAAGCATACTTTATTTCATCCTTTAAAGGAGTAACTAATGGCGCCTTCTTGGTGTAAAAGTTTCCACGGATATTAATTTGAACGAATTAAAAAACTGGTAAGTAAAAGACTCATTCAAAAGCTAAACGGAGTATTAAGAAACAGGAAAATCTCATTAGAAACAAAAAAAAAATGGCATTGAATGCTAGTCAATAACTTTACAGATGAAGAAGGGATTCGAGGCAACTGAAATGTGGTTCTACAGAAGGATACTGAGGATACCGTAAACTGAACTTGTGAGTAACGATAAGGTTTTGTCGGAAATTGAAACAAAAAGAACTCTTATACTTAATGTAGTAAAGAATTGAAATTTCCTCGGACGCATCATGAGGAAAAAAGGCTTGGAAAATTTAATACTTACAGGACAGATTGAAAGTAAGACAGACAGAGAAATATAACGCCTAACCCACCTAATGGGTTTGTTTAGAAAATTTTAGGAGTGGTAGCAAAAGGTTAAATTTTATTAAGAGCTAAAGGAAACTGTAAAGAGCCATGATCGTCAACATCATGAAGAGGCATGATATATATATATATATATATATATATATATATATATATAAGAAGAAGAAGAAGAAAAACAAGGGGATAAAAATTTATTTTCTTTTTTTCGATAGGGTTTAACTTGAATAAATCGATGCCATAACAAATTTTAAGAGATATAACAAAAAGACAATTAAGAGCTACAAAGAAAAAGAAGTTGTGGAGATCCCTGATCGCCAACGTCCTGAATGGACACGGCACATAGAAGAGGAAGAAGATAGTCACAGAACAGATTGAGGTTAAAAGAGTCAGACGAACGCCTAACCTACGTAACGAGCTTGTTTAAGAATGGTAATCCATTGTAAATGGATGGAAGAGCAAGGTTTAGGAGAGATAGCAAAAAGTTGGTTGGTTGTTTTGTTTTTATGGCATATCAACCTCGGCGGGTCATTTATTGCCAACTAAATTTTTATTTATTTATTACTGGTAGTACCTTTTTCTTTCAACAATTTATTGTTGTTTTTATATAAGTTTTGTGTCTAATAATGCTTTTTTCTTTTCGGGTATCAAGATTCATTGGGATTTGTTTTTAAGAGCAGGGTCCCCAAGTCCTACCCTGTTATTTAACCCATAACTGGAGGAAAGGGACGGGTTAATACTTTTCCCAATGGTACCAGTGCTGAAGTGAATACAGGGTATTCAATTGGAATTCGAACTCGGCTCACCCATTTCTCTTTCCGAGCCTATATCCACTGCACCACAACGCACATCCTTCACTTACAGCACCTGGCATTCCCAAGCGGTCACCCATTTAAGTACTGACCAGGCTCAACGTTGCTTAACTTCGGTGATCGAGCGAGAAGCGGTGTATTCAACGTGATAAGCCGATAATAAAAAGACAAGAGCTTTAAAAAACAGGAAATCGTGGAACACCCTGATCGTAGACGTCCTGAGTGGACACGATGCATAGAAGAGAAAGACTGTATCCAACTGTTTATACCAAAATATGCAGTGTCTTTTTTTTAATTCATTTCACTCCGAGCAAGGCATTCCACTGCCACTATTGCGCAGGAGGTTACATAGGGAAAGATGAAGAGAAAGAGTGGTTAGTTATAGGAAATGTCGGAAGGAGGGTGATAGACGGGTAAGGATACCGAGGCTGAGGGTTGGGCAGATGGGAAGAGTGTTTGAGAGAATGGATGCGAGTTAGTTTGTTAGGAGGTGTCTATTGACCTTACATTTAAACTCCTGGAGATTGTAGCTGTCAAGGAAGCAATCATGTGGAAGGGAATTCCACAGGCAGAAGTGCGAGAAAAGATGCTGTTGTAGTAGACATTGCGGTTATATTTTATCGGTTTCACTGTAAAAGGGACCTAGTTGCTAATCTAGTATCTCGTGCAAATTCGTACCTAGGGGGCAGCAGCGATCTAAGCAGAAACCGTGAAAGTATTTATAGAAGAGGCACAGGGTGAGAGAGTAACTTTAGCCGGTCTGCCAAGTCGGTATCGATCACATTACAGACTCTCCGTTGTATTTTATCAGGAACCCCGAGGAGAATAGCAGGGGCACCCGACCAGATGTGGCAGCAGTATTCAATTAACGGGTGGATGAAAGATTTACTCCCGGTCACTTCTAGTCTGTGCTAATAGGTTTTCTTTTTAATGTTAGGTTCAAATAAAAACTTGCCAACCTAAAAATCTTAAAACCTAAAGATTTAGAGCTCAAATTTCAGAAAAACAGGGGGATTTGTCCAAAAGAACTTGGAAAAAAACAGAAGGCTTTCAGAAGCGATAACTCTAAAGCATAATTCTTGAAATTCACAGCAGTTTTCGCCACCTCCAAGCAAGACAAACATAAAGGTATTGGATAATAAAATAACGATAACACAGAGTGTAATTTTATTATAATATCTATAAAAGTCATGTCCATAGAAGCTACTTTACTGTAATCTTATATTATATTAAGCTACATATGCACAGACCATAACCAAAATACTGTACGCTATTTTGTGAGAGATTTTGAAAGCGAAAATGTTTTTTTATTACTGAAAAAAAAATCATGGCTCCTGTTTCCATTGTAAACAGAAAAGAACAACTGAGTAATGGCCAAGGGTGTAGAGGCCAGAAATTTCGTGATTAGGTTGCAGGATACGGCAACAAACCTACCTATTTTTACTATATTGTATAGCACACACACACACACACACACACACACACACACACACACACACACACACACACATATATATATATATATATATACACACACGCAATTACTGCTACAACCATCAGCTTAAGCTGCTACTGATACGGTAATGCTATAGGCTCTCTCCTCCTACTCTCTCACTCTTTACAACCCTTCCGTTTGTCAAAGGTGAGAGAAAGGCTGAGGAGAGTAGTGTTTATAGATTATAAAAAGATAGAGGGGAAGGAAAAGCTCGTGTAGAGAGTAATTGTGTAACGGACGGAGGAACTAAGTAAATAAGTAACTAACTAATTCATGAAGGAACAAGCAGAATTATTATATGATTATTATTTTTATTCTTATAATCATCCCACCCAATTCAAGGCAGAACCACAACTGGTACGCAGGGGATTACAGCGAGAGAAGAAAAAAATGACCAAGTTACAGGGGATGTCGAAGAAAGGATAAGAGAAAGCTGGAAATCAGGAGGCTAGAAAATAGCAATTGACGTTGCATTTGAAAATTTGGATAATGTAGTTATCAGAGGATGTACGTTATTGTTCAGTGAGTATCGGCTCGGAATGGGAAGTCGGAGAACCAAGTTCGAATTCCAGTTGAATACGTTGCATTCACTTACGCGCAAATACCCTTAGAAAAGGTGTTAATACGTCTCTTCCCGCCAGTTATGGGTTAAATAACAGAACAGATTGGGTTCTGCAGCCTAGGCTGGCAACCAGTCTACCGTAGAAAGCAATGGCAATCTACTGCGGGGTAATCTTCTGCCCAGTCAGTCATGTCGCTTTCGAGACATGATCGCCTAAAGCGTGTATCACGTATGGCAAACTGATTTACTGAATATAATAGTTTAAAACATGATTTTGACTTATACTGGGCATAAAGTGGGGTTCGATCTTCTATTGTTATGACGTAATAAACTGATCCCTCACTAATTATTACGTAATAATATATCGCGTCTCCCTCTAGCTGTGAGTCAAATAAAAGGACAGATTGGGTTCTATAGCCTTGGCTGGCAACCAGTCTACCGCAGAAAGTAATGGCAACCTACTGTGGGATAATCGTATGCCCAGTCAGTCATGTCTCTTTCGAGACATGATCGCCCAAAGCGTGTATCACGTATGGCACTTAACTGACTGTTTTATCAGAGAAGCAAGCACAGAGAAGGGCGTTTCACAAACGAGAAGTGCGTGAAAATAAACTATCAGGGTAGAATAGGAGTTGCATTTAACTATTTCAATGGTAAAAGAGTGGGGACCTAATTGCCAATCGAGTATCCCACGGAAATAGATGTGGTAGGGCGCTAGGAAAAGAAGCTCCTCAGAGCAGTAGCCATGAAAATACGAGTAGAAAAGACAGATGGAAGTCACGTCTCGTGGCTGAGAAAGTGACTGAAGTCGAGATGCCATGTCAGGTTCAGTTACATAGCAGATTCTCATTTGGATTTTGTCGAGAACCTCAAGAGGAATAACAAGATCACCAGACCAGCTATGGCAACAGTATTTAATGCACAGACGAATGGTAGATTTATAAATGTGCAAGATGGATTTTGACGAAAAAAACCTTCCCACCTTCGGCACAATGACCCAACTTTCCTAGCAGTAGATGCATCTAGAGATTCAATACACGGGTTGACTAAGGGCCAGAAAAAAAAGCAAGAAAAAAAAAAAATTAAGAAGCGAGAACGAAAAAAAAAAAGAAGAAAATTAAGATCGACATTCCCAGCGAAGACGTAATTTAGGGTCAACATTCTTCTTCTTCTTCTTCTTCTTCTTCTTCTTCTTCTTCTTCTTCTTCTATGTGCCCTGTCCTTTCAGGACGTAGGCAATCATGTCTTTCCACGTCTCCCTATCCCTGGTGGCTCTTAGCACGCTTTCTCCTGTTACACCACGCAATCCTCCTTCCGTCATCTCCCTGCTCAGGCCCTTCAAATATGTTACCCTCTGCTTTCCCCTTTCTCTTTTCCCCTCTATCTGGTTTGTCAGTGTATATCCCGCATGCTACTTAACTTATAGGATACAAATCCTATATCATCCAAAAGTTAACTAAAACACACAAAGTAAAATTACAAAACAGCAGAATCGGATCCAAGCGACTAAAGAAAAACCCAGCCCAAGGCAAATTTCACAAGTCAGTGTGAAATTTAAGATTCTGAATTCTGATTAGATAGGAAATAACAAATTGAATTATGACGCCAATTAATTTTTTTAACACCTAAATAAATGGGTATGCTGCTGGAGCCGGTCACATGACTAAAATCGACTACTTAAACAACATCTCTTGACGGGTCAAAGAAGTCCGACCTGGACGTAAGGGCGCGTCACATATTCGTTCTACCCCTCCTTCCGATTTCCCTTTTTTCGTCCACATACCGTCAAAGAAAACAACAACAAGAAAATACTTCAACGGACTCTGATAAGTACAATCTCCTTTCTTGCCTGACTTTCTTCACTCTTTCTTCGGCCATAAAAAGGAAGAGAACACAGACTTTTATTAGCAACATTTTTTAATCTTTTTACGTACATTTATTCTGCTACTATCAACTATAACTTTTGGGTATTTAGCAACGAGGGTCATTCAATAAATAAGGTGAGTTTTTGGTATATGGACTTCTACAAGGGTCATTCAATAAATAAGGTGAGTTTTCGGTATAAGGACTTCTACGAGGGTCATTCAATAAATAATGTGAATTTTTCGGTATAAGGACATCTACGAGGGTCATTCAATAAATAAGGTGAGTTTTTGGTATCACCTTATTTATTGAATGACCCTCGTAGAAGTCCTTATACCGAAAAATTCACTTATTTATTGAATGACCCTCGTAGAAGTCCTTATACCGAAAAATTCACCTTATTTATTGAATGACCCTCGTAGATGTCCTTATACCAAAAACTCACCTTATTTATTGAATGACCCCCGTACTTACTATTATTTCTCTGGAACATTTAAACGCGTGCATTTTTCTATTTGAACTTTTCACTCAAAAAAAATAATTAATTGCATGTATTTTCTACTTTAGTATTTTGCTATTTAGTTCTATTAATAATACTAGCAGTATAGCCCGGCGTTGCTCGGGTGTAATGAAAGTATTAAAACTAATCCATGTTCCTGGATCTCAGACTCTTTGGACGTTGGCACGAAAGACTAAAAAGCAATAGTTGTTTTCAGTTAAAGCGAAACCGTAGACTGAAAGAAAAATGAATGGATGTAAGTCAAACTTTGATTTCTTGGTATCGATATCAAATAAGTTTTTTCGTCGTAAACTGAATTTTGAAGGCTAAATAAGTCCTCTGAGTAAATGGTATCTGAGACTAAGAACTACAATTATACCTACTTACAGTCAAACCCGTAGCAAAAACTAAAATAAAAGGGCTGAAAAAAATATAGACATACAGGCAGATAAACAGCCACACACACAAACATCTAGCCTTGAAAGGATTTTTCTGTTGCTGAGGTGATGTGTTATCCCCCGTGGGGATCTTCATATCGAAATGACCATTCAACATCATTGAATTAATACTTTTTTAATTTATATTAGCTCTGTAGTATTTTATTACATGGAGCTCTCTTCCTGTATCATTTTTTAATATTAAAATAAAATTTTTAATATTAATTAGGATCGGGTTTTTGGAATTTACCTTCCTGCTTTTTTCCCTTGGATTGAAGTATCTGAATTAAAATATATATATATATATTATCGATTTTCTGCACTGTTGTAAGAACTGAATATAGTTTCTTATGTCTTTGTCTATGAGTGTATCAAATTTGATTAAAATCGGATCACTCCTTCTATAACCCGATTTTTTCGATTATCGATTTTCGATATTTATCGGGGGTACCTCGACACAAACCTAGCTAAGAACACTCGCAGACGCTTACAGTATAACTGTGTAAATTTTCAAGTAAATTGGTTCAACTGTTTCGGAGTCTATAGGTAACGGACACCCACACACACACACATACACACAGAGAGAGAGAGAGAGAGAGAGAGAGAGAGAGAGAGAGAGAGAGAGAGAGAGAGAGAGAAAGTTCCATTTATAAATAAGTTTAGATTACACTTCTTTACAAACAAAAGACTTTCATTTTTCAACCATTCGTTCAAATTTCTGATATTTTAAATTGTGGAAACTTCGGTTGTGTTTGGCACAAGGCCAATTTGACTAGCATCACCGAGGTTCCCAGAAACGGACTGACTGATTGATTCAATTATTTTACTGTTAAAATTGCTAGATGCAACCGTAAGTTTTATTTTGATAGTGTGATGGTGAAACACACTTATTCCTCAGATCATGGACTCCCCCCCACTCCTATAATAACAAGAAGTTCACTCGAGAAGTTCTTGGAAAGTTCATAGGAGTTCTTAGAAAATTCTAGAGAGTTCTTCAGAGTTTTATTGGAGTTCAGAAGAACTACTAGGCAGAGGATGTTAGTCGGCACTTAGCCGAATACTAAGGAGTCAGCTTTTCAGCGGGAGATTACCAAGTTCCTAACATTTAGGGTGCGTTAAGTCGATGAAGAATTCTTTACTAGCTTCTCTCAAGTAGAATCTTAGAAAAAAAATAAGGCCACGCAAATCGTCATCTCTTTTTTGAATAACCGCGTTTTTATTTTCCTTTCTTTTCAACGATATTTTCTCAGATTCTATCATCTTCAGTAAGGCGTTTGTTTTAGTGGCTTTATCGCCTTACTTGAGGTTTAAATTAAAAAAAAAGGCTTTGCATTTTTTTGGTCATCAATCCGAGATTTATATGAAACCTTATGATTTATTAAGCTAAGCTTGGGAAATATCTACACTTTAATTCATTATGAAGATAAACTTACGACTAGCTGCGACATGAGGAAGGTCAAAGAACATATCGTCCGGAACATTATGTATAAAACATTATGTAAGCGCGTGAGTCTCAGAATTCTAGAAAACAGTTCTCTTTAATTATAATTGAAGAATCAATTATGAATGGAATAAATATTGAATTAATACTGTTGTCTCTTTTGCGCATGTGCAAGCGACGATGTGTCGAGACGCATGCGCAGTCAGCTACTTAAAAAGCAATCGGATTATTTATACTTTTTATATGCACGGACTGACATCTGTTGCTATCGATTTCACAGAAAAGGCGAGAGTTTGTCGCTCGAAAAATCTCCCACTGTTCTTTCTTCGTCTTTATTATTTAAGTTTCTCGATAAATTGGACGACATCTTGGATTTGAACGCAGCGTCCCCAGCCGTTACCTCCCAACGCGCATGCGCGATGTCTTTCCCATCCTGCTGTGTTCCGATGCAGAACAGCTATTTTTTTTTTATTGTCATCTCTTAAGTGGACAAATTTGAAGTGTGTGCTTTAAGAATTGCTTTATGACATCTGCTATACATCAATTAAAGGTTGCAATAACTTTTTTAAAATCTTTTTTTTTTGTAAAATCAAGACTATCTGGAGTAACCCGGGTTACAAAAATAAATCATCTACGCTAAACATTCATTTACACATCACAGACGAATAATTCTACGTCGAAGTCTACCTTGTCGGTCTCTCTGCCTTCAGATAGAGAGAAACACACACGAGGCTAAGCCAAAAGGGCAGAATCTCAACTGAAAAAAAAAAACAAAAAAAAAAACAAAAACAAAAAAACAAAAAAAAAAAAACAAAAAAAAAAAAAACACAGGAGCCCGAAATTCATTATGCAGGGTCGAAGGAAAAATTTTGCCAGAGCTTATGGGCTAGTAATTCCACATTAAAAAGCGGCCTTGTTCCACACCAACCCCAATAGCGAGGGTTCTGGTAAGAAGAAGAATTTTTAAATTGACAAAAATAATCTTTACAATATAAATCATCAGTCATTTAAGTGCTATACAATCTTACCTCGAAAGACACATAACCGACTGGGCAGAATATTTTCACGAATAGGTTGTCATTACTTTCTGCGGTAAACTGGTTTCCAACCTAGGCTATAGAACCCAATCTGTTATTTAACCCATATCTGGGGGAGAAAAAACGAAATAATACCTTTCCCAAGTGTATTTGCGTGTAAGTGAATACAGTAAATTCAAATGGCATTCGAACTTGGCTCTCTGGCTTCTCGTTCTGAGTCGACATCCACTGAACCCCAATACACATCCTAATATAAGACATAATAACAATTAATGAAAAGAATAAATAAACAGAAGCCATTTTTTTATCCTTTCACCCCAAGCAAGAGAAAAAGCCATTAAGTGCCATACGTGATACACGCTTTGGACGATCATGTCTCGAAAGAGACATGACTGACTAAGCAGAAGTTAATTCCGAAGTAGGTTACCATTACTTTCTGAGGTAGACTGGTTGCCAGCCAAGGCTATAGAACCTAATCTGTCCTGTTATTTAACCCATAACTGGAGGGAAGAGACAGATTAATACCTTTCTAATGGATATTTGCGCGTAAGTGAATGCAAGGAATTCAACTGGAATTCGAACGCGACTCCCCGATTTTTCGTTCCGAGCCGATATCCTCTGCTCGGACAGAGTGTAAAAAATATACGCAAATGAAAAACATTATTCAAGAGCGAGAAGAATAAAATTGATTTATTTCCTAGAGCTTATCGACCCTTTGCTGGTTATTTAAAGCTTACAGGGCCGTTAAAATAAAAACATCCACCATCAAAAATGATTTTGTTATCTTGTGTTGACATAAAATTTTGCTAAGCAACGATAACAGTTACCAAATAGAAGACGCAGTTCGTAAATTTGTAATGTGGTTCTATAACGTCACACCGCGTGAGAGCTCGAAATGTTGACAGAACCATATATTTAAATGCAATGTAATGTGTTATGACCAGATTTAAATGTGATTTTATTAAGTGTGTGTTGTTTTTATTTAATGTAGATGGCCTCCAATATCTGAAGGTTCTTTTTACTGTGTGTATGAGTGAGTTTTATTGTGTTGTTGACCAAAATCTGTCTAATATTACCTACATGGCTATGTTTTTCTAAGAAATGTTGTTTAATTGAACTTTGATCAGAACGGTGACAGGTAAGCCTACGGGAGAGCGTGGTTGTAGTAAGACCAATATATGTAGTGGGTTTATTATTAGTACCAGAGATACAATCTTTGGACAGGCATTTAAATTGATACATTACATTGGTTTTCTGTAGAGGATTTAGTTGTGCGGTTGTAGGGTTATCAGGTCAATTGTTTTGAATTTTTTATAATATATGATGGGTTTAATTTGTTTATTATTATTTATTAGTTTAACATTGCTACGTATTATGTATTTGAGTGTTACATTCTAGAGAATGTCTTCTTCTTTTATGTGCCCTGTCCTTTCAGGACGTAGGCGATCATGTCTTTCCACATCTCTTTATCCCTGGTGGCTCCTAGCAAGCTTTCTCCTGTTGCACCAAGCAACCCTCGTTCCGTCATCCACCTGATCAGGTCCTTCAAATATGTTATCCACTGCTTTCCTCTGTCTCTTTTTCCCCTCTATCTGACCTGCTAGTATCAGGTTCTCTAAGCCCTCCTTCCTCATTGCATGTCCGAGAAACTTTAGCTCTCTCTTCCTGATGCTCAGTATTAATTTCCTTTTCGTTTCCATCTTTCCCAAAACCTCATCATTGCTCAAATGCACGGTCCATGATATCCGCAGGATCCTTCTGTAGAACCATATTTCAATGATTTGAAAAGACATGCTATAAAATATAGCTATTCAGTATTTCATAGATTGATTCGTTTTTGACGGCTTATCAACCCACAGCAGGTTATTTAAATTCAGTAAATATTTGTAGATTGTAAGGCTGTAATGACGTATTGTTAATTAGAATATTTCATCTCAGAAATATGGACTGGTTTTTACTTTGGAGTCACAGAACTGATGGTGAGTTGGAAGAGAGACAGGGAAAAGCATCGTGAGACATCTGATGGATTTGAGGAGGAGGAGGATGCCGAAGCGGCAGAAAAAATCTTGGAGATAAACCTCTAAGAGAAATTAGAATATCAAAGTCTGTTTCTGTTACTCAATTCAGATATAACATCATTCTTGAGCGGATTTTAAGAGGCTCTCAGCGTGGTTTAATTGTTAGCAAACTTGTTTCGCTAGAAACCACTTAATGTAATATAACAATCTGGCCCCACCCGAGGAAGGCTGATGCAAGCGAGGGTGTTTCCGGTCGTTGAAAGGAACGGATGTCGTTTGACCTTATTTCCGGCAGCAGCGGAAATAACTACAGAGGCAAACAGAACAGGTGTCTCTGAGAATTACGTGGGCGTGCGTGGGCGAGGCAAAACCGGAAGAAAAAGTCCCGGTTCTGGAAGATTATAAAAAGACCTCGGCACACGGATTTGCCAGTAGTAGAGGAGCAACAGAGATCAGCCGGTGAAGAGAGAGACACAACAGATAAGACTACACTCCCGTCAACCCATTAGAAGCGCGCTCTCTCAATTCTCTGTTCCCTATTCTACACGGTTCATCGTCATTAATAAAAATATAACTTTATATTTTTATATATATGCGTGTTTGTTGTTTGTCGATATATAACATTATAACTGCGTAGTGAATTCGACCCTCACTGGGTATCTTATATTTTCGGCTTTGTACCAGATTTAAGTTGTGCTTAGAAAATCAAATACTTTGGTTTTTATTTTGGGGTAAAAAAATTAAAAAAAAAAAATTAAAAATAAAAATAAATAAATAAATAAAAGGCTGTGATTTGAACACAGCCCGCTGATTTTACTTAATACACCAGCTGCGCACCTTCAGGTAAGGTTGTTGATTAATTTATAATTAATTTTATAAGTACGTCTGTTGTTTTCTCGCCATTTTTCTTCAAATGCTTTCTGCAATTCATTAATTCCAGATCTCTGGGGCATTCCAATTTCTTCATTGTCTTTTGAAGTAAAAAAGAAAAAAGAAAAATTCTTTTTGAAACTTTTAATGGCGAACACAATCAAAATCTTTGTTTTCCTTTTTCAATTTTTCCAACTTACCCAAAGAGCCAAGATAAATCTTCAGTTTATAATACACACTCGTCTATAACACGCATTACTAAAAACATATTCGAAAGGTCTGAGCAAGTGAATGACAGAACAGGAGTTGCGTGGTGTTACAGGAGAAAGCGTGCTAAGAGCCACCAGGAATAGGAAGACGTGGAAAGCCATGACCGCCTGAAAGGCCAAAGCAGATAGAAGAAGAAAAAAAAACCTTTAGCTTATGGGGAGAAAGACTCTCATGTATAATACGCACTATCATGTATAATAATTGTTTGGAAAAACTAATGTATAATACTTGTCTATAAAGACGAAAGGACAAGGCGCATAGAAAGAACCTTTGGCTTGTGGGGAGAAAAACTCTCATGTATAATACGCACTATCATATATAATAATTGTTTGGAAAAACTAATGTATAATACTTGTCTATAAAGACGAAAGGACAAGGCACATAGAAGAAAAAGAACCTTTGGCTTGTGGGGAGAAAAACGCTCATGTATAATACGCACTATCATGTACAATAATTGTCTTTAAAAACGCTCATGTATAATACGCAATTTCAAGTATAACAATTGTCTGAAAAAAATTCGTATAATAACTGTCTAGATAAACTTTCATGTATAATACGCTTACTCGTCTATAATAATTGTCTAGAAAAACATGTATAATAATAGTCTGTAAATAAATATAATCTATAATACGCACTCTGATGTATAATAAGGGTCTGGAAAACTCATATATAATAATTGTCTAGGTAAAACTGTCATGTCTAACACACACTCTCATCCGTAATAATTGTCTGGAAAATCTCTTATGTATAATGTGCATTCTCATGTATAATACGCTCCGACGGATTTTTTTAAAGGATTTAAAAATAGTATATTTAGGTTGCAAACCTTCATTTAAACATGTTTGGTCAAACGGATACGCGGGTAGTGTAACGGTTAGAAGCTCGAAAAGAAAGATCGGCGGGCTGAGTTCAAATTCAAGTTGAGCTTGTTGCACTCACTTTCGCTCCAATGCATTTGAGGAAAGGAACGAATTCAGATACCACCAGCTATGGTTCAAATGTCAGCGTAGATGTGATATTTTATCCGTCGTTGGAAACCAGTCTAGAAGACAATCATCGGTCCCAAGTTAGCCAGCATTGTTTTGAAGAACATTTCAGGGACTTCCAAAGAAATTCTGTGGTCACCATAAATTCACCCAACAGGGATCTATTAAAGCGTTCACGAGGCGTGATTGAGAGGGTTATTTGCGCTTGGAAATATTGACTCGTGCTTAGTTAGGGAACCGAGACCAAATATCGCGACAGCATGGCGCCATTATCTATTTGTGACTGTTTGTGACATTTAATTAATCAGGATACAGTCTCTTTCTCACCGACGCAGAAACGAAGTTACTATCTATTAACTATCACAGACAATCGCTCGTACCCCCATTAGCATGGATCAGGCTAGTCTCCCTGAAAGCAAAACACTGCGCCTCCTCGGGTTAACTCTCACAACAGACCTCAAGTGGAATCACTATATCGAATCCATAGCTAAATCCGCTTCTAAGAAGGTCGGTTCTTTGTGTAGGGCCAGGGAGTTTTTCCCGCCTGAAACAATCCTGCACATATATAAAAATACTATCTGCCCGTGCATTGAATATTGCTGCCATATCTGGTCGGGTGCCCGTTGTATCCACCTAGGGACCTTGACAAAATCTGACGTAGAATCTGGAATGTGATCGATCCCGACTTGGCAGCTCGGATACAGTCACTTTCTCACCGGCGCAATGTGGCTTCCCTGTGTCTCTTCTACAAATACTTTCACGGCTTCTGCTCCGATGAACTTAACTCAATTGTACACACTATATACAAATTTCCTCAAGCCACAAGATTAGCAACTAGGTCCTACCCTTTTACTGTGGAGCCAGTAAATTGTAAACGCAAATTCTACTCCATCAGCTTCTTTTCTCGCACTTCCCGCCTGTGGAATTCTCTTTCGCATACTTGCTTTCCTGACAGAACCTCCAAGAATTTAAATGTAAAGTCAATAGTCATCTCCTGTCTCACTAACTTACATCCTCTCTCTCATGCTTTTCTACATCCACCCCACTCTCATCAGTACTCTCTTCCCTCTCCTACTCTCTTCCTGACATTCCCTGCAACCCCTCACTCCTCATAACATTCCTCCTCGTCCACCCCACTCTCATCAGTACTCTCTTCCCTCTCCTACTCTCTTCCTGACGCCCCCTGCAACCTCTCACTCTTCATAACATTCCTCCTCGTCCACTCCACTCTCATCAGTACTCTCTTCCCTCTCCTACTCTCTTCCTGACGCCCCCTGCAACCTCTCACTCCTCATAACATTCCTCCTCGTCCACCCCACTCTCATCAGTACTCTCTTCCCTCTCCTACTCTCTTCCTGACGCCCCCTGCAACCTCTCACTCCTCATAACATTCCTCCTCGTCCACCCCACTCTCATCAGTACTCTCTTCCCTCTCCTACTCTCTTCCTGACGCCCCCTGCAACCTCTCACTCCTCATAACATTCCTCCTCGTCCACTCCACTCTCATCAGTACTCTCTTCCCTCTCCTACTCTCTTCCTGACGCCCCCTGCAACCACTCACTCCTCATAACATTCCTCCTCGTCCACCCCACTCTCATCAGTACTCTCTTCCCTCTCCTACTCTCTTCCTGACGCCCCCTGCAACCTCTCACTCCTCATAACATTCCTCCTCGTCCACCCCACTCTCATCAGTACTCTCTTCCCTCTCCTACTCTCTTCCTGACGCCCCCTGCAACCTCTCACTCCTCATAACATTCCTCCTCGTCCACTCCACTCTCATCAATACTCTCTTCCCTCTTCTACTATTTTCCTGACACCCCCTTCAACCTCTCACTCTTCATTACATGCCTCCTATGTAACCCCTTGCACAACAGTGGCAGTAAAATGCCTTGCTTGGGGCAACATGAATAAAAAAATATTGTGGAATCGATTACTACATCTAGCTGTTGCGAATAGAGACAATGGAACTCCGTATAATCAACACCATCGACTAATCGTCGGGACAATTCAGAATTCGTTCGTACCCCCATTAGCATGGATCAGGCTAGTCTCCCTGAAAGCAAAACACTGTGCCTCCTCTGGTTAACTCTCGCAACAGACCTCAAGTGGAATCACTATATCGAATCCATAGCTAAATCCGCTTCTAAGAAGGTCGGTTCTTTGTGTAGGGCCACGAAGTTTTTCCCGTCTGAAACCATCCTGCACATATAAAAATACTATCTGCCCGCGCATTGAATATTGCTGCCATATCTGGTCGGGTGCCCGTTGTATCCACCTAGGAAACCTTGACAAAATCTGACGTAGAATCTGTAATTTCATCGATCCCGACATAGCAGCTCAGATACAGTCAATTTCTCACCGACGCAATGTGGCTTCCCTGTGTCTCTTCTACAAATACTTTCATGGCTTCTGTTCCGATGAACTTAGCTCACTGGTGCCTCAATGCATGAATTTTCTCAAGTCACAAGATTAGCAACTAGGTTCCACTCTTTTACTGTGAAACAAATAAAATGTAAAAGCAAATTCTACTCCCTCAGTTTCTTTTCTCGCACTTCCCGCCTGTGGAACTCCCTTTCGTTTACTCTATAAATACTTTCATGGCTTCTGCTCGGATGAGCTTAAGTCACTGATGCCTCCTAAACAGGTGTTTACTCGTGCAACCAGACTGGCAACTGGGTCCCACCCATTCACAGTCAGGTTAGCCAAATGCAGACGACAATTCTACTCCTTCAGCTTCTTCTCTCGCACTTCCCGCCTGTGGAACTCGCTCCCGTATTCTTGCTTTCCTGACGGCTACAACCTCCAGAAATTTAAATGCAATGTCAATACTCATCTACTAACCACTGGACTCTAGCTCTCTCCCCACCCCTGTATAACCTTCCCTTTCTCTCCACCTATGTATCTGTCATCGCACCTGCTTTCTATTGTTCCTTTCTAACTAGTTTGTACTCCTCACTCTTTTCTAATTAATCTTTTTACATTTATGTAACCCTCTGCACATCAGTGGCATCTCCGCCTTGATCGGGGTGAAAAAAAAAAAAACAAAAAAAAACTTGCTTCCCCGACAACTACAATCTCCAAGAATTTAAATGTAAAGTCAATAGTCATCTCCTATCTCACTAACCTGCATCCTCTCTCTCTCATGCTTCTTTCTCCGTCCACCCCACTCTCATCTGTATTCTCATCCTTCTCTTATCCACTTCCTGACACCCCCTATAACTTGTTACTCTTTCTCAACCTTTTTCTTATGTAACCCACTGGGCACCATTGGCAGTAAACTGCCTTGCTTAGGGCGATATAATTATAAATTTTTTTAAAAAAGTATTCAATAATTAAGATTTTAATTCTTAATTATCTGAACTTGTGAAAAATTAACACATCATGTAATATTATTTTCATAAATTCAAATAAAATTCAGTAAAATTTCAAATAAAATTTTTTAGTTGTGAATTTGTGAATTTTTATCTATGTTTTTTTTTATCGCTCTTAGTATTTATATTAATATTATTTGAATAATGATTGTGTTTAAATATTCATATTCATGCAAATTTTATTTCCAGATCCCTATATTTTACCAAATTCTTTAGCCAATATATTTTTCTGATAATGCAAATTCTTCTTCTTCTTCTTCTTCTTCTTCGTCTCCTTCTTCTTCTTCTTCTTCTTCGTCTCCTTCTTCTTCTTCTTATCCTCCTCCTCCTCCTTCTTCTTCTTCTGCTTCTTCTTCTTCTTCGTCTCCTTCTTCTTCTTCTTCTTCTCCTCCTCCTCCTTCTTCTTCTTCTCCTCCTCCTCCTTCTTCTTCTTCGTCTCCTTCTCCTCCTCCTCCTTCTTCTTCTTATCCTCCTCCTTCTTCTTCTTCTTATCCTCCTCCTCCTTCTTCTTCTTCTTCGTCTCCTTCTCCTTCTCCTTCTTCTTCTTCTTCTTCTTATCCTCCTCCTCCTCCTTCTTCTTCTTCTTCTTCTTATCCTCCTCCTCCTCCTCCTTCTTCTTCTTCTTCTTATCCTCCTCCTCCTTCTTCTTCTTCGTCTCCTTCTTCTTCTTCTTCTTCTTCTTCTTCCTCCTCCTCCTCCTCCTTCCTTCTTATCCTCCTCCTCCTCCTTCTTCTTCGTCTCCTTCTCCTTTTTCTTCTTCTTCTTATCCTCCTCCTCCTCCTTCTTCTTCTTCGTCTCCTTCTCCTTTTTCTTCTTCTTCTTATCCTCCTCCTCCTCCTTCTTCTTCTTCGTCTCCTTCTCCTTCTTCTTCTTCTTATCCTCCTCCTCCTTCTTCTTCGTCTCCTTCTTCTCCTCCTCCTCCTCCTTCTTCTTCTTCGTCTCCTTCTCCTTCTTCTTCTTCTTATCCTCCTCCTTCTTCTTCTCCTCCTCCTCCTCCTTCCTTCTTCGTCTTCTTCTTCTTATCCTCCTCCTTCTTCTTATCCTCCTCCTCCTCCTCCTCCTTCTTCTTCTTCTTCTTCTTCTTCTTCTTCGTCGACGTCTTTTCCTCTTTTTTCGTTTCTCTTTCTCCTTTTCTACCTTTTCTTATAATTATTATAATATTTCACTCCAAGCAAAGCGGTACCGCCACTGATGTGCAGGGGGCTACATAAGAGATTTAAAGTTTTTAGACAGGAAAAGAGTGAAGACAAAGACGAACCAGCTACAGGGGGAGAAAGGGAAAGGGCAAGAGAAGGATATGAACACAGGAGTGAAGACATTCACGAAGGCAGAGAGAAAGGAAAACAACAAGATACACGGGGTGATGTGGAAAGGGCTGGAGTTAAGTGGATAAGAGATGGGAATTGACTTTGCATTTAAATTCTTAAAGATTATAGCCGTCAAGAAAAGCAAGCATATGCAAGGGAGTTCCACAGCGTGAGAAAAGAAGCTACTGGAGTAGAATTGTCGCCTGCATTTGGTCGATCTAACTTGAAGGGGAGGGACTTTGTTGCCAGTCTGGTTGCTCGAGTAAATTCTTGTGGAGGGGGCACCAGTGACCTAAGAAAGTGGCTTGATTCGAGTTGCCAAGGTCGAGACCAATCACATTACAGATTCTCCTTTGGAGCCTGTAGAGAACACTGAGACAAACACCAGGGGCGCCTGACCATATATGTTAACAGTAATTCATGCACAGTCGAATAGTTGATTTGCCATTGAATTTTATTTAAAAGAAGGTAAATAAGAAAAGAAATTGCATGAGTTATATTTCTCAGCAAAAGCGTGACACACGTAGAAACTAAGGTATTAATATATAAATTACTTTCATTCGGTTATAAAAAAAAAAGTTGTTTTGTCCGGGTGATTAGTCAGCTGTGTTGAGTTGGTGAAGTTCAGTTGTCTCTTTTCGTGATAACAGACGATCTGTCAAGAA
>JBBBDQ010002686.1:0-67500 GCA_037127315.1 Ascarosepion bandense | reverse complement strand
AGGTGTTCGGTTTTCTATTGTTATGAAGTAATAAACTGATCCCCCATTTATTACTACTTATTAATAAAATATATCTCTTCCCCGTCGAGCTATGAGTCAAATAACAGGACAGATTGGGTTCTGTATCCTTGGCTGGCAACCAGTCTACCGCAGAAAGCAATGGCAACCTACTGTGGGATAATCTTCTGCCCAGTTAGTCATGTCTTTTTCGAGACATGATCGCCCAAGCGTGACTGACTGACTGACATCGAATCCACAGCTTCATCTACTACGAGATGGGTTGGGTCACTGTGTTGAGTCAAAAGATTTTTCTTATCAGAATCCATTTTTGCATTTATAAATCTCTTATGCTATCGTGCGTTGAATACCGTTGCCATATCTGGTTTGGGGCTCCTGCTATTTATCTTGAACAAAGGTTCCCAACTAGTGGGTCGCGACACCTTGGGGAGGGGTCGCGAAGCATTGGCTAGGGAGCGTGTAATTTAATTTTGTAATCTCATACTAATTTCATTTGTAGATATTTAAAATCTTGTTCAATCTTTGAATCTTTTTTCATTCAAAAGAAATTAATTAAATTCAATCAATATGTCCACACGAGAAGAAAAAAAAACAAACAAACAAAACAGCTGTAGTAGTAGTAGTAGTAGTAGTAACAAATATAGACAAACAAATACACATACTCATTTATGGTGTTTTTGTTTCTTCTTTATCGTTAACTGAAAGTTCGTTTTTCCAATTTTTTTTATTGAACTTTGGCTCTTCCATATTAAAAATATACTATTGTAAGTGAAAGATCAGTCAGTCAGTTATGTGCCATACGTTATACACGCTTGGGCGATCATGTCTCGAAAGAAACATAACTGACTGGGCAGAAGATTATCCCGCAGTAGGTTGCCATTGCTTTCTGCGGTAGACTGGTTGCCGACCAAGGCTATAGAACCCAATCCGTCCTGTTATTTAACCCATAACTGGAAGGAATAGACGGATTAATACCTTTCCCAAGGGTATTTGCGCGTAAGTGAATGCAAGGAATTCGACTGGAATTCGAACTCGGCTTCCCGATTTCTCGTTCCGAGCCGATATCCAGTGAAAGATAGTTGTTTAAAAATATTTTTTATAAAAAGATGAATCGTTTAATCTTTCCAAATTGGGTTGGGAAACCACCAATCAAATCGATAACAAAAACAGTATGAATAAAAAAGGTCCAAAACTTAATAAAACAAACTTTTTCCTTCAAAATATTTATATTATTATTAAGAGGAAAGATCAAAGTAATTTTTTAATTATTTAAAAAAAAAATTAATCCCTTTTAACATTTTTGAAATTTTATCAGAAAGTTTTGTTTTGATTTGAGTTAGCGGCTAAAGAAACGTTACGACTGTTTTACAATGGAAACCTAATGATTGCATTGCCCACTTTTTTTCGGTTACAAGCACAAGAAATATATGTTCTTTTTGTGAATTCAGGTTGGACCAATGTGCTTTAATTTGGTAATAAATAATTACAGAATTTTAAAATATTTTTTAGATGTTTCTTTTCTTGTCCTTCACAGAAAATAAAAATAAAATGAAACTGCTGATAGTAAGCCCTAAGTAGGGGGTCGCATGGATTTCAAACTTTTAGGTAAGGAGTCAAATTGCCAAAAGGTTGGGAACCACTGATCTTGAGGCTCGACAAAATGCAAAGGAGTATTTGCAATGTAATCAATCCCGACTCTCATACCCTGCATCTTATTTTGTTCTCGCATTGTAGCCCACTGCGCATCAGTGGCGGTCCTGTTTTGCTTGGTGCGAAATGATTACAAGAAAAAAAACAAATAAAAAGAAAAAAAACATTTAGTATTTGTCTATATTTCTGAGATGAGGTAGTATTTACACTATTTACATTATTCGGACTATTGTCCTCATCTTTGTTGCCATTTGTACGACGTTCCGGCCGTTGTACGCTCCGGCCTTCTTCAGGTGCTAAGAATTTCGGACCGAACCCTTTAGTACAATCACTGGGGTATATGAACTCCATTCCTTGCGTAAAGCCTCGATTGGAAGTCATGAGTTATCTCCCTCTAACCCTGCAAGTTACTTGTTCACCACTGCTGTAGCCTGGTACTGAACTCGCAACTCTAAGGAATGGAGTTCATATACGCCAGTGATTGTAATAAAGAAAAAAATTCGCTAATTAATGTTTTAATTCTTAATAAATTAGTTAGTGATTTTAATAAAGGGTTCGGTTGTAAATTTCTATCATCTGAAGAAAGCCGGAGCGTACAACGGCCGAAACGTCGTACATTTGGCGATAAATATGAGGACAATAGTCCGAATAATGTAAATAATGTAAAAAACATTTTGATCAAATTTCGTATATCACTAAAATAAATAAATAAATAAAAATAATATCGCAATATGGAAAAGAGACAGATGTGAGGACGTTACCAAAGTTAACTACCGAAAACACCGTGACTACATCCGGTTACAAATGACTGCTTAACCACGAATTATTTGAATCTGATAACAGTTTTTTTTAGGCGGGAAAAGTGGAAACTTCTCTTAAGGCGGCTCGAATAGGTTTTGTGTAATTCGCAACTTGTGAAAAATCTAATTAATCAAAATAAATTTACCAATTCGCAGGAATTCAACCTCGCCAATTAAGAGCGGCTTTTTTTTCTTCTCTCTTTTCCTTCCTCGTTCTGAAACCCTCTGGGTTTGGTGTTGGACCATTCAATGGAACATCACCAAGAATCCAGATCTGCAAAAGTAAATCAATTTTTTTCTCCAGAAAAGCCATGTTTAATTTCGAAGTCTCTTTTATTTTTTTAATGCACCAATTTGCAGAGGAATGAATTGAATTGATCTACACGTTTAATGAAAAATAAGTTGCCACATCTTCCAAGCGAACAAAGAAATTCTTTCATCGCATAGAATATAAAGGTTTTCGCTTCGTTTAGGCGATTCGAGGCGTAAAACAAATCAATGGATTAATACAAATCCTCATATTGACACGAACCAATTAATTCATACGACACTTACTAAAATATTCTTCTCCTCTTCCTTCTACTCCTCCTCTTCCGTTTCATCTTCACTTCCTGTTCCTACTTTTTCTTCTTCATCATCATCTCTTTTCTCCTACCCCCACTCCTCTCCTCTTCCTTCTACTTTTCTCCTTTTTCTTCATCATCTTTTCTCCTACCCCCACTCCTCTCCTCTTCCTTCTACTTTTCTCCTTTTTTCTTCTTCATCATCTCTTTTCTCCTACCCACACTCCTCTCCTCTTCCTTCTAATTTTCTCCTTTGTTCTTCTTCTTATCGACCTTCTCCTCCCACATCTTCTTCTTCACTTCCTGCTTCTTTCTTTCTTTCTTTCTTTCTTTCTTTCTTTCTTTCCTTTTATGTCCTTCTCCTCTTCCTCTTCTCCTTCCTCCATATTATTCTCCTTCGTCTCTCCCTCTTCCTTTTTCTCCTCATTCTTCATCTCCTTCACCCACATACTCCTCCTTTTCTTCTTCTTTTTCTTCTCTTTCACATCCTTCTTTTTCTTCTCTTCCTCCTCTTCCACCTCCTTTTTCGCATTCTTCTTCGTCTTCTCCTCTTTCTTTTTCCCCTCTTCCTCATTCTTTTCCTTTTTTGTCTCCTTTTCATTCTTCTTCTTCTCCTCACCTCCTCCTCATCATCATCATCATAATCATCTTCTTCTTTTTCTTCATCTTTTTCTTCTTTTTCCTCTTTTTTATCCTCTTTCTTTTTCTCCTCCTCCTCCTCATTTTTCTTTTTTCCTCTTTTTTTCTCCTCCCCATTCTGCTTCTCCTCACCTCCTCCTCCTTCTCATCATCATCGTCATAATCATCTTTTTTTCTTCTTTTTTCCTTCTTTTTCTTCTTCTTTTTATGCTTTTTCTCCTTCTTTTTCTCCTTCTTTTTCTTCTTCTTCTTTTTCTTCTTCTTTTTCTTCTTCTTCTTCTTGTTTTTCTTACTATTTTTCACGTTTTTCTTTTTCTTCTCTTCCTCTTCTACCACGAAGGAGGTTCTTCGTCTTTTTCTCTTTCTTTTTCTCCTCCTCGTTTTTCTCCTACTCCTCCTCTTCCTCCTCCTCCTCCTAATCCTTTTCTTCTTCTTCTTATTCTTCCAACGCCTCATCCTCTACTCTTCTCCTCCTTCTTATTCCTCTTTACTTCCGTCATTTATTTTGTTCTTCCTCTTCCCCCAACCCTTTATTCTTATTCGTCTCCTTCTCCTCCTCCTTCTTCACTTTCTACTCCTTCTTTTTGTTCTTTGTTTTGTTTTTGTTTTCCTCCTCTTCCTCCAACCCCTTATTCTTCTTCGTCCCCTCCTCCTCCTTCTTCTTTGTGTCGTGTCTCTGCAGGACGTGGTCCCTAGGTATGACGATAAACTGCAACCGGTAGCAAGGCCTCTGATCAGGTGATTGAAGATTTTGAGGAGCATGGAACCACCTTCTCATTGTTGTTGTTCTCAGGTTCCCAGCTGGGACCTGGCAGATGCTACCATCTGCCAGAGTCCCAGCTATAAGCAAATAGTGAACCCCAAATCAAAAACAAAATGTTATGAACGTATAAAAATACATTCTCATGGCAAAGATTTCAACAACACATTTTTATATCGTAAAATGACCCGCAATATATTTTATTGTTGTTGTGAAGTTGTGGCGAAACTTCGCCTCAAAGTGTAGCATCCGGTTAGCGCCGGAAGTAAAACACGGAACAAGAAGCTAGGTTCATGACAAAAACAAGAAAGGCAAAGAAGTGTTAATAATAAGTAATTTAAACTTATTTATAAATGGAACTTTGTCTGTGTCTTTGTGTGTATGTGTATGTGTGTGTGTGTGTGTGTATGTGTGTGTGTGTGTGTGTGTGTGTGTGTATGTGTGTCCGTTACCTATAGACTCCGAAACGGCTGAACCGATTTTCTTGAAAATTTACACAGTTGTACTATAAGCGTCTGCGAGTGTTCTTAGCTAGGTTTTGTGTCGAGGTACCCCCGATAAATATCGAAAATCGATAATCGGAAAAATCGGGTTATAGAAGGAGTGGTCCGATTTTAATCAAATTTGATACACTCATAGACAAAGACATAAGAAACGATATTCAGAAGTTTCAAGGTTGCAGTTCGTACAACAGTGCAGAAAATCGATTATATATATATATATATATATATAAAGGCAAGATGATTGTGTGTGTGTCTGTTTATCTGCCTGTATGTTTGTATTTTTTGAGCCCTTTTATTTTAGTTTTTGCTTCGGGTTTGGCTCTAAGTAGGTATAATTGTAGTTCTTAGTCTCAGCCATGATACCATTTCCTCAGAGGACTTATTTAGCCTTCAAAATTCAGTTTACGACGAAAAAACTTATTTGATATCGATACCAGGAAATCAAAATTTGACTTACATCCATTCATTTTTCTTTCAGTCTACGGTTTCGCTTTAACTGGAAACAACTATTGCTTTTTAGTCTTTCGTGCCAATGTCCAAAGAGTCTGAGCTCCAGGACCATAGATTAGTTTTAAAGCTTTCATTACACCCGAGCAACACCGGGCTATACTGCTAGTGTATATATATATATATATATATATATATATATATATATATATTATATATATATGCACACTAGGTGCGATTGGTAAATTGTCGGAATTATTTTATTATTTCAATTATTTTTAGGCAGTGGCAGAGCCTGAGCTCCAGGACTATGGATTAGTTTTAAAGCTTTCATTACACCCTAGCAACGCCGGGCTATTATACTGCTAGTGTATATATATATATATATATATATATATATATATATATATACACTAGGTGCGATTGGTAAATTGTCGCTATTATTTTATTATTTCAATTATTTTTTAGGCAGTGCCTGAGCTCCAGGACCATGGATTAGTTTTAAAGCTTTCATTACACCCGAGCAACGCCGTGTTATACTGCTAGTATAGAAATAAGTAAGCCCGAATGTATTATTAGCATGCCTGACTAGTAGCTGTCGTTAATTGCGGTCCTAGACTGATCTTAAGACAAAATATAGCACAAGGCCTTTTTAATGTGGGTTCTCCGGGCCAGAAATTTCTGTCTGATTTTCCCCAGACGAGACTCTACCCTTCGGCAGAGCCTCGACTAGGTTAATACTCTCCACCCGAAGGCAGAGAGTTAGACAATACTCAAGGTAGTCAACTGCTCGTTAACTGCAGTATTCATTTGCCTTCCCATTTAAGGCAAAATGTGGCACAAGGCCTTTTTAATGTGGGTTCTCCGGACCATACAGCCCAGCCAAAAATTCCTGTCTAATTTTCCCCAGTAGAGACTCTACTCTTTGGCGGAGCCTCGACTAGGTTAATACTTTCCGCTCGAAGGCAGAGTGTTCGACAGTGATCAAGGCAGTTCAGTTAAGTGCCATCCGTGATACACGCTTGGGCGATCATGTCTCGAAAGAGACATGACTGACTGGGCAGAAGATTATCCCGCAGTAGGTTGCCATTGCTTTCTGCGGTAGACTGGTTGCCAACCAAGGCTATAGATCCCAATCTGTCCTGCTATTTAACCCATAACTGGAAGGAAGAGACGTATTTGTGCGTAAGTGAATACAACAGATTCAACTGGAATTCGAACTCGGCTCCCCGGTTTCTCGTTCCGAGCCGATATCCACTGTACCACAACGCACATCCAGAGCGTAAATGCTTTCTAGAGGTCACGCAGCAATAAATATAGCAAGATTAAGAGTTCATTCCTCGTAGGAGGGCACCATATCAATAGTAAAATTAACAACAGTAATTTTATATATTTACGGATAATTTACATTTAAACACTGTTCGATCATCAAAGTTAAGCAACGCCGAGCCTTGTCAGTACTTAGATGGGTGATTGCTTGGGAATACCAGGTGCTGGAAGCTTCAAGTCAGGTCAGACTATGTCTGCTACTGGTAATACGTAACCCAATACAACCTGCTATGAGTCGGGCTGTCGACGACAAAACCGGCGCCCCAGGTGGGTGCAAGTTTGGCGAAGACCAATAACAAGACCGGTCAAAAAGCGGATGGGCTCCTATGAGCCAACGTCACCTACACAAGCAGCCAGCTACGGGTTAAATAGTCTTAACTAATCCACATAGCCAAGCGTAGTGTGTCCGGCACATCCCCTAAAATGACGAAAACAGTGGAGGTTATTCCGGGAAGGGTTCTCAAACGAGAGTTTAAAAACCCGATTCAGTTTCAGACCTTTTATATCAAAATGACGAATACATTTTGTCTCTAGTCGAAGCCATAGAAGTGTGTTCAAAAGTTTTAGATTTCGGCATGAAATAGCCTCTAGAGATTGATATGTAACTATAAAACAATTAACCAAATCTTCAGAACGCTTTTTATACTAACATTCTACCAGTACAAGGCTCAAGAGCCACTCCAGGTAGAGGGTAAGTAAGAGTAACGGTTTACGTTGATCTAAAAAAATTACCCCATGCAAGACAATAAAGCCACTAAGACACAATGGGTTACAAAATATGATAAAAATATACTGTCAAGGAAAGAAGTCAATAAATGACAACCATTAAGAAACCAAAAAACGATAAACTGAATACGAAGAGAATTAATTTGCGTAGACTGGCGGGTCCTAGCCGTGAATGTTAGAACTGTTGGAACTAATGAATGTAGTTCGTTTGAACATTCGCCTTAGAAATTGCGACAGAGCATTGAGAATCATTATTCATCACTCACATTTACCTCTCCTCCACTGTACATCCCTCTCCCTTCATCTCTATCTTCTCCCCATCATCAGTTTTTAAATTTAAAAATAAGAAAATATAAAAAAATAAATTAATGATAGCAAAAAATATAAACAGGAATAATGCGAATAAATATATATATAACGCCGGAATTTTTAAGTGTAGGGATAAGAAAAGAATTAACATCAACTTTCTTCTTTACTTTTACAAAAAATCACGACGACGTGTGAAATCCGGGTTTTTCTCAAATAATTAAAGGATTGGCCATGTGTTTAAAGAAAAAGTTGAAACCGAATTTCGCAAGTAGGTGTTAAATTGAGATTTGACCAATGGGAGCGACTTGCAAGAGATAAGGACTTCGTGAATCAGTGCGAAAATCTAAAAGGACTATAAATGACCTTCATCAGCGTCAGCCGGTCAGTCAGGGGATGGAAGCAGCAAAGACGACAAGCTAAAATAAATATAACGGAAGAAGCTTCAAGCTGACCCGGACATTCGCCCTCTTTCTCTTTCCTTCTCGTGTACTAATTTCTTTTACTTCTTCTTCTCCATCAAAAGACATTCCTACCAAACAAACACATACATACGTACGTACGCATATACTCTTTCAACAATTACTACTACGAACTTTTTCTATAAAAACAACTGTAGGAATAGGAAATTAAGAATTAAAATCAACTTTCTTCACTTTTACAAAAATTCAAAATGACGTGTGAAATCCTGGTTTTTCCCAGATAGAAAAAGGACTGACCATCTGCTTAAAGAAAAAGTCGAAACCAGATTTCGCAAGTAGGTGTTAAATTGATTTTTGACCAATGGGAGCGACTTGAAAGACCAAAAGGACCTCGCGAGTAAGTGCAAAAAAATTTAGATTACAATAAAAGAACTTCCTCAGCGTCAGTCAGTCAGTCAAAGTCAGATGGGAGCCGCGAGAGGAAACAACTAAAATGTAACTTCAACTTCGAATCGACCCGGAGATAATTGCACCTTGTTCTCTTTCTCCTTCTTTCACGTGTACTAATTCCTTTTCCTTCTTCCTCTCCATCCAAAGAATTTCCTACCAAACAGATACATACATACGTACGTACACATATACTCTTTCAACAATTACTACTACAAACATTTTGTACGAACTCTCGATACCCTTAACTCAACTTTATCATTGAACACGAACTCTACCCATGATTTCTTGATAATGTTTCTGATTGCACCTTAATTTCTACAACTTGTGTTATTCTTTCCTTTTAATAAATTTCTATTTTAACATGCAAAATGAATATTTATCCTTACATTATACCACACAATTCCACATGTTCCAATCTGCCGACAACCAACCTGCTTCTAACTAAACTTCTGATGAAAACTTGATAATTCTGATTGAAATTGTTTTATTTTGGGGGAAATTAATAATAAAAAAAAAAAAAAACAGAAAAGGAACAAGAAAGCATCGGTGGGTAAGTGACTGAGCCGACATACCAGGTCAGGACCAATTATATTGCAGATTCTTATTTGGATTTTTGGTAGGCTGATATTTGTGGTGCAGTTGAAATCGACTCGGAACGAGAAATCGGAGAGCCGAGTTCCAGTTGAATTCCTTGCATTCACTTACACTTTAGAACGGGATTAATCCATCTCTTCCCTCCAGTTATTGGGTTAAATAACAAAAGTGATTGGGTTCTATAGCCTTAACTGGTAACCAATTTACCGCAGAAAGCAATGGCAATCTACTTCGGTATAATCTTCTGCCCAATCAGTCATGTCTCTTTCAAGACATGATCGCCCAAGCGTGTATCACGTATGGCACTTAACTGACTGATTGAATATAATAGTTGGGATTATGATTAAGGCTTCTGCTCTGTCATAAAGTGGGGGAACGGTTTTCTATTGTTATGAAGTAACAGTGACCAAGGCAGTTCAGTAAACTGATCACCCACTAATTACTACGTAATAATATAATACATCTCTTCTCCTTCTTGCTATGAGCCAAATAATAGGACAGATTTGGTTTTATAGCCTTGGCTGGCAACCAGTCTACCGCAGAAAGCAATGGCAACCTACTGCAGGATAATCTTCTGTCCAGTCAGTCATGTCTCTTTTGAGACATGATCACCCAAGCGTGTATCACGTATGGCACTTAACTGATTGACTGATATAAATAAAATAGTCTTCTTAGCGACATCAAACGATAACAATGGACGATTTTTCTGGTTCAAACATTAAACGAACTCGTCAGTGAGTAGCGTGGTAATTGATAATTGCATACTTTCGAGGCGACATATGTTGTGTTAGAACAAAGCATTATGGGTATTGATTGGTTATAATCTTCGAGAAAGAACACCGTCTGTGAAGAATTGTCCTTGCTAATTAACAGACAATAGTAATTGTGTTCTGCATAAATATTATGTTCTTTCCTTTTTTTTTTGTTTTGAATTTCTTTTTCATAAATAAGGAAAAATCGCACAAAAATTGTTATGATTCGTAAGGATTAATAAATAATTTCCCGAAGAAATCAGTTGTTTCTTTTCTGATTGGTTTGTTTATCAACTTATAAAATTATTGTTTCAAAAATGTAACTGTGTTTTTCTTATTAAAATGATTGTTTTAAAAATGTAATTGTATTTTTCTTATTAAAATGATTGTTTTAAAAATGTAACTGTTTTTTTTCTTATTAAAATTATTGTTTTAAAAATGTAACTGTATTTTTCATATTAAAATGATTGTTTTAAAAATGTAACTGTTTTTTTTCTTATTAAAATTATTGTTTTAAAAATGTAACTTTATTTTTCTTATTAAAATTATTGTTTTAAAAATGTAATTGTGTTTTTCTTATTAAAATTATTGTTTTAAAAATGCAATTGTATTTTTCTTATTAAAATTATTGTTTTAAAAATGTAATTCTATTTTTCTTACTAAAATTATTGTTTTAAAAATGTAATTGTATTTTTCTTATTAAAATGATTGTTTTAAAAATGTAACTGTATTTTTCTTATTAAAATGATTGTTTTAAAAATGTAACTGTTTTTTCTTATTAAAATTATTGTTTTAAAAATGTAACTGTATTTTTCTTATTAAAATGATTGTTTTAAAAATGTAATTGTATTTTTCTTATTAAAATGATTGTTTTAAAAATGTAACTGTATTTTTCTTATTAAAATTATTGTTTTAAAAATGCAATTGTATTTTTCTTATTAAAATGATTGTTTTAAAAATGTAATTCTATTTTTCTTACTAAAATTATTGTTTTAAAAATGTAATTGTATTTTTCTTATTAAAATGATTGTTTTAAAAATGTAACTGTATTTTTCTCATTAAAATGATTGTTTTAAAAATGTAATTGTATTTTTCTCATTAAATGATTGTTTTAAAAATGTAATTGTATTTTTCTTATTAAAATGATTGTTTTAAAAATGTAATTGTATTTTTCTTATTAAAATGATTGTTTTAAAAATGTAACTGTATTTTTCTTATTAAAATGATTGTTTTAAAAATGTAACTGTATTTTTCTTATTAAAATTATTGTTTTAAAAATGTAACTGTATTTTTCTTATTAAAATTATTGTTTTAAAAATGTAACTGTGTTTGTTTTCTACCTACGATGGCCTATAAAATTTGTAAGTATTGCATTTTGGCCTATCAAGCATCTCTATTAGGTACCTCCAATCAATTTTTAGATACCTAAATTTAAAATGAAAATTTTAAAATAAATTCTATCTTCAAGCTTTAAAATTAGATCTATTTGAACGCCAGGGGATTAAAGTTAGTAATTCCAGTCATCAAAATACACTGGTGTATTTTAAACTGAAATTATATCGATTGGAATCCAAAATTTAAAAAAAAAAAAACTTTAAATTTTCCGCCATTTTTTTGAAATTTTTGATTTATTGACAGGCTACGTCAACAGTAGCCAACTTTCTGTTTAAAAAATCTTGAAAAAAAAATAAAAACATCACAGACACTTTTTTAAAGTCAATTGTTTAAGTTGAACCTTACCTTAATCTGATTTCACACAATAGTAATTCCTTACTTTATGAAATTTAAGACAGAAACTTATCTTAAATACAGTAGTCCTCTCATCACCGTACTACGAGGTGACGATTGATTGAATATGACAAGCTTCCGTCTGTCAACACCCAAGTAAGGCGTCCGGAAGTGCCAAAATTTTATGTATCTAAAAAACCGGTTTCCGTTTTTTAAATGCATAGTTAACCATAACATAATATTTTCATCAATTACATAATATTTTAATATGTTCGTTTAGCTTTATAGCTAGATGAATAAATATGCTTTTGAATAAATAAAAATTAAAATTTCCTTTAAAATAATTTTATACTTTAATAAGAAAGAATGAAATTAAAATAACCCAACTAAGTTAAGACACGCAAGATCCCACCCTTTTACAGTGAAACCGATAAAATGCAACCGTAATTTCTACTCCAACAGTTTCTTTCCTCGCACTTCCCGACTGTGGAATTCTCTTCCAAACGATTGCTTCCCCGACGGCTACAATCTCCAGGAGTTTAAATGTAAGGTCAATAGACACCTCCTAACACACTAACCTGCTCCCATTCTATCAAGCACTCTTCCCATCTGCCCAACCCTCATCCTCGCTATCCTTACTCATCTGTCACCTTCCTCCTGACATTCCCTATGTCTAACCACTCCTTCTCTTTACCTTCCCCTATGTAGCCCCATGCGCAATAGTGGCAGTGGAATGCCTTGCTTGGGGTGAGATGATTAAAAAAAAACAAAATGAAATGAACAGCAAGGTTCAGATACGGAACTTGTAAAGGGAAAATGTACGGGCGGAAAACTCATATATACGGAAAATTGAGTCACATGACCTTTTACAGATATATATCCCTTATGGCCATCTGTACAAAAAACAAACAAACAAAAAAAACGGGAAATCAACATGCAAAAATTAACAGGTTTTAATTAATTTACAAAAAAAAAAACAGCACCCCTTTTGAGAGTAACTGTTTAAATTTTTCGATTAATAAATATATTTGCCAGACATTAATTTAAAAAAAAGTCTGAGGGACCTATAAGGAGGAAATTGTAAAAGACTCATGAAACTTTTAAAAAAACAAAATAAAATAATAAAAATAAAAACAATTCTTGTAAAAATTCATTACTAACGGAAATTTTTTTTTCTATTCAGACTTCAATATAATTTTAATTTATGTCTATAAAAGCAATTAAAAGTTTATCCAAATAAAAAATGGCATAGTTTTATTGCACTTCGGAGCAGATTTTCTTAATAGGAAAGTTTTTTTAAGAAAAAAAGACAGTTGATTAGCATTCCCCAATGACTCCTGAATTTAATTAAAATTTAAAACTATCTATATGCGGGGACCTAGTCGCATTTTTCGACACTTCTGAAAATTAAATGGGGGTAACAAATTAAAAAAAAATGTTTTTTTCCAATATTTTCTAAAAATAATTATTTAAAATATCATTTCAGTCATTTATGAATAAGTCCTGAAATTTTCATCAAAATCAGACGATGATTTGCTTTTTGCAAGACTTTCCAAATTAATGTGTCTTTCACAGTCAAAAAATGCCTTCGCGTAATATTACGTTTTGACTTAATAAAATCTAGCGTCAATTTAACCCTCTCACTGACGAGAGAAGAAAAATGGTTCTTCCACTAAATGAGCCTGTTAGAACCTGTTAAAATAATTTTTAAAAATTGTAAAAATAATTAAAAAATACTTTGATCTATCCTCTTCATGATAGCATAAACATTTTGCCGATAAAACTTTGTTTTTATTTAGTTTGAAGCCTTTTCCTTCAGACTATGCTGATTTTCCCACGGTTCAATTGGACGTACCTAATCTCTATCGTTGGAGTCCTGATATCGTATGAACAAAAAGGGATCTGTTTAAGGATTAGTAGTTTTTTTTTTGTTTTGTTTTTTTGCAATATATAAAAGATGATAAAAAATTGTCTGAAATTGACCGACTGATTAAAAAAAAAAAAACGAAAAAAAGTAAAACTTCTTAAATAATTATTAATCTGTTAAAAACATCTTGTTCTAGGTATGACGATTAAGTACAATCGGCAGCAAGGCCTCTAATCAGGAGGCTTGAGAGAAGCATGGATTAAATAATTGATGTTGTTCCTTGGTCTATCATTACCCAGTGCTGTAGTACCTGTTAGGATTCCATCTATGAACAAATAGTTCCTCCCCACAGAGCTAAAATTAAGCCTTTAAACGAACAATTTGTCTAACATTGTCTAACTGAAAATTCTTCATGGCCAAGCAGTCTAAGACACTTTAAATCAACTTACGATTTTCCTTCGGGGACGCAGGTTCGAATCCTGTCGGAGTATACATACACTACCAGCCATAATTATTAGGCCACCCCAGTTTTTTAAAAGGAATGATGTATTTCATACTATTTTTAAGTGAATATTTCTAAATGGAAATAGAATGGTTCTTTTTTTATTACTTTGCTGCTATGAAAGTCGGTTCTCTGTGTAGGGCCCGGAAGTTTTTTCCGTCTAAATCTATCCTGCACATTTATAAATCTACCATCCGCCCGTGCATTGATTACTGCTGCCATATCTGGTCGGGTGCCCCTGCTATTCTCCTCGGGCTTCTCGATAAGGTTCAGAGTGGGGTCGGTAATGTGATAGATACCGACTTGGCAGACCGCCTGCAGTCTCTCTCCCACCGGCGCGACGTGGCTTCCCTGTGTCTCTTCTATAAATACTTTCACGGCTTCTGCTCCGATGAACTTAGATCACTAGTGCCCCCTAAATACGAATTTGAACGTGATACTAGATTAGCAACTAGATCCCACCCTTTTACAGTGAAACCGATAAAATGCAGCCGTAACTTCTACTCCAACAGTTTCTTTCCTCGCGCTTCCCGACTGTGGAATTCTCTTCCAAACGATTGCTTCCCCGACGGCTACAATCTCCAGGAGTTTAAATGTAAGGTTAATAGTCACCTCCTAACACACTAACCTGCTTCCATTCTATCAAACACTCTTCCCATCTGCCCAACCCTCATCCTAGCTATCCTTACTCATCTGTCACCTTCCTCCTGACATTCCCTATGTCTAACCACTCCTTCTCTTTACCTTCTCCTATGTAACCCCATGCGCAATAGTGGCAGTGGAATGCCTTGCTTGGGGTGAGATGATTAAAAAAAAAAAAAAACTTTGCAAAACTTTACAAGGCAAGAAATCAAATATGAAATCGTCCGAATCACCTTAAATTTTCTTCATTCTTTCATTGATGAAACTGCAATATAGGTAATTATTAAATATTTATAAAATTAACTGGATGCACAAGTTATTGTGCAGTATTAAAAAAGAACCATTCTATTTTAATTTACATGTTATTCACTTGACAATAAATACTAAAAAATAGTATGAAATACATAATTTTTAAGACACTGGGGCAGCTTAATAATTATGGCCGGTAGTGTATATTTCTGAGACAATTTCTCAATTATTCAGGCCTGTAGAAATAGATAAATATCTTGTTTCTTTTTTTATGTACCTTGTCCTTTCAGGACGTAGGCGATCATGGCTTTTCGCGTCTCCCTATCCCTGGTGGCTCTTAGCACGCTCCTGTTAGACCATGCAACCCCCGTTCTGTCATCCACTTGATCAGGTCCTTCAAATATGTTATCCGCTGCTTTCCTCTGTTTCTTTTTCCTTCTATCTGGCCTGTTAGTATCAGATTCTCCAAGCCCTCCTTCCTCATTGCATGTCCCAGGAACTTTAGTTGTCTCTTCCTAATGCTCAGTATTAATTACCTTTTCGCTTCCATCCTTTCTAAAAACCTCATCATTGCTCACGTGCTCGATCCCTGATATCCGCAGCATCCTTCTGTAGAACCACATATCAGTTGCTTCAAGTTTTTCTTTCATCTTCGATGATATTGTCCAGCATTCACTGCCATATTGAAGAAATGACATCACATAACAATCCACTACTCTTCTTTGTTTCTAGTGAAATTTTCCTGTCTCTTAATACTCTACTCAGCTTCTGGAATGCGTCTTTCACCATGCCAATTCGCCTTCGGATCTCTGTGTCACACTTTCCGTCTTCTGTTAGAACACTTTTAAGATATTTAAATTTTTGTACCTGCTTGATTTTAGTATCCCCCATCTGTATTTGGCATTTTGGGCTGCACTTTTTGCTGATGACCATGCATTCGGTTTTCTTGCAGTTGATTTGTACTCCTTTTTTTGTCACTCTCTTCAGCTACCTTCTGTAGGGGGTCTTGCAGTTTCCTTTCCGTGTCTGTTATCAGCACTGTGTCATCTGCGTATCTTATGTTGTTCAAATTGTGGCCTCCGATGATGAATCCTGGCATAACATCTTGGGTTCTTAAAATAGTCTCGCTGTTCCTTATTTTAGGGTCCTCAGAATAGCCTCGCTGTACAAGATGAATAGATTCAATGAAAAGACACATCCTTGTCTTACGTCTCTTTCTGAGATCCGAAGGCGAATTGAGATGGCAAAGGACGCGTTCCATAAGCTGAGCAAAATAGTAACACACAGGAAAATCTCACTGGAAACAAAGAAAAGAGTGCTGGACTGCTACGTGATGTCAGTTCTTCAATACGACAGCGAATGCTGGACAATATCATCGAAAATGAGGACAAAACTGGAAGTAGCGGAAATGTGGTTCTACAGAAGGATGCTGCGGATATCGTGGACTGAGCATGCAAGCAACGATGAGGTGTTGGAAAGAATGGCAACCAAAAGGAAATTAATACTGAGCATCAGGAAGAGACAACTGAAGTTCCTGGGATACGCAATGAGGAAGGAGAGCCTGGAGAACCTGATACTGACTGGCCAGATAGAAGGAAAGAGACAGAAGAAGGCAGCAGATAACATATTTGCAGGGCCTAATCAGGTGGTTGACGGAACGGGGGTTGACAGGAGTAATGGGAGCAAACATGCTAGGAGCCACAAGGGATAGGGAGACGTGGAGAACCATGATCGCCTATGTCCTGAAAGGACAGGGCACATAGAAGAAGAAGAAGATATCTGCTGAATTCGTTTCCTGTCCATATGTTGATTGTTTGCTGCCAGTAGAGATTCTTGATTACTGTTATGTATTTCGCAAATATGCCGAGGCTAGTGAGCATCTCCATAAATTCATTGTGGCGTATTTTGTCGAACGATTTTGCATAATCGCTAAAACTGTTTAATTATATAAAAGATAAAATAGTTCTTGTCCTAATACTTTTGCACAGAAAAACGCTTGTTGAAAATACATGTATACTTAGACAAGAAAATAATAAACGAAAACTCAAAATTCTAGAAGCTATCTACATCAAACAGCTTAAACCTAGCTTAAATAAAATATATTTCGACCTCTCTACTAACATACGCCAGTGCTTGTAATCGACGGGAAAGGTCATATTTACTACGCTTACCCCCTCTACCCATAGTAGTAGCAGCTCGCAGACAACACCCCTCATGACACTATACCCTCATGTGACCAAGAGCCACACCACCACCATTTTGTCACCGTCTGCGGCCATCTGCCACGCTAAAAATGGACTTGTCACTTTGTCACTTTTCCTTGTTTAATTCCACTTTGTTAATAATTTAAATATGTTCATTCTTTGATAATGGCTTATGATAAGCCGAAAGCTCAAACCCGATAAAAACATCAACAATTACTGCGATTTCTTGTCGTCTTTTAACGATAACACTATCAAGCTTATCAGATTATACGAAAGGATCCTACACAAAATAAAAAGTTAAAACTTGTCTATATTATTCAACGAAACCTGTATTAATGAAAAAATGCTGCCAAAATACACAATATATATATATATATATATATATATATATATACACAATTCTGTACAAAAGTATTAGGACAAGAACTATTTTATCTTTTATGAGGCATCAAAATAAAGTTTAAAATCAACCCTTGTCCTAACACTTTTCACACTACCGGTAGGGTGCAAAATTATTAGGACAGGGGTGATTTTTCTAAAAACTTCATTGAAATTCAAATACAGGGTGAAAAGCCAAGTAAATTGCTAATAAATATTGATTATTTAAAACTAGATTTCAAAGAAATGTATTAAAAAGAAGTTATATTTCATTTTTTCTATTTTCTATTAAACAAGTTATTTTGAAATTACTCTATTGAAAATCTATGGAATATTTTTAGATGAAAAAAATTGATAAATCTAATGTCACTTTGCGAGACACGCTTTGAGAACAAATACAAGCTGCTTGGCAGGAGATACCATTAGATACACTGTAGAAGCATGTGATGTCAATGCCTGACAGAATGAAGGCTGTGATCAAAGGAAAAGGCTATTATACTAAATATTAAATTAATTTTGTAACAAGTATTTTTTTCTTGTTAAAGCATTTGTTGAGTAAATCAAATAAAATTACTTTAATTAAATTGTTTATTTTCTGTCATTATGCCTCATAAAAGATTAAATAGTACTTGTCCAAATACATTCGCACAGTACTGTATATATATATATATGTGTGTGTGTGTGTGTGTGTGTGTGTGTGTGTGTGTGTGTGTGTGTGTGAGAGTATGATTCCTTTACATTTCCGTCTAAACAGAACTAAAATATCAAAATATATGTTCATGGATGATAACTAATACTTGCGCATGCGTAATTGACCGAATTCTGTCAGGAATGTGTCATACTTTGGAATAGATGATAGTCGAAATCGATGGAGAAAAAAAAAACACTAAATTTTCAGTGTAGCTGTCAACTTGAAATGTTACTATCCAGCGTATGGTATATATATATATATATATATATATATATTATAAGGGATTAAAAAATTAAAAAAAAATAATTAAAAATTAATTTGATCTTTCCTCTTAATAATAATATAAACATTTTGATGGAAAAGTTTTATTAAGTTTGGGTCCTTTTTTATTTATACTTTGCTGTTTTTTAGAGATTTGGTGGAGATAGCTAGAAACCTTATATTAAATAAATGCTCTTATTTGATGTAGTTTAATACTTTATAAATTTTACTATGAAATATTAAATTGCACCCAGCTCAATATGAATTTTTAAAAAGCCCTGAGAAGGAAGGACATCATGGTGGTGCCTTCACAAAACTTCGAAGTTGGCATGAATCTGCTCAGTTAAGTAACAAACTTCTCCACATTAATTCTATTAACGCTTTAGCTTGCTTTCTCGCACTTTACGTCAAAGAACCTGCTTGCCAAAAAATCCGTTTATCAGTAAACCACTGAAAAACAAAACTTTTGGAACTAAGCATTATCGCAACTCAACAGTATATATATATACATATATATGTGTGTGTGTGTGTGTGTGTGTGTGTGTGTATCCGTAAAGTTTAAGGTGTAAAAGATAATATTGCACTGAAAAAAGTCCCAAAAATGTGATAATGAACAAATTTACAGGTGGCGGTAATGTCGTACCGGCGACCGGTTTCAAAATGGAGGCTCGATTTACTATAACGTTGTATGAGAAACTGATCCCCCCTCCAGAAAATGTTTAAATATTAAAATTTTTCAAAATTATTTTGTCAATCGTAAAGCTAAGGGGGTAAGCGATAGGACTGCACTGAAAAAAGTAAAAAAAAAAAAAAAAAATGAAAAACAACGAAATTAAACGTGGGGGTAGGTTAGCCCACATTTTTACCATTGAAGATTTTCTCAGATGCATATTTAAGAATGTAAGATGACACAGTGCTGATAGCAGACAAGGAAAGAAAAACGCAGGTAGCAACAGAAAGCAAGAATAAAGGACTAAGCATAAACTTCGAGAAAATTGAATATATAGTCAGCAGTAAAAAGGAAACCCCAAAATGCCAACTACAGGTCGGAGAAACTAGTAACTACCTGGGAAGCATGCTGACAGAAGATGGGAAGCGTGATGTTGTGATCCAAAGACGCATTGGCATGGCCAAAGACGCATTTCAGAAGCTAAGCAGAGTACTGAAAAACAGGAAAATTTAATTGGAAACAAAGAAGAGTGTTAGATTGCGATGTGATATCTGTCCTTCTGTATGGATGTGAATTTTAGACGATCTCCTCAAGGATGAAGGAGCGGATTGAGAGCAGAAATGTGGTTCTACAGAAGGATGCTAAGGATACCATGGACGGAGCACATGACTAACGACGAGGTGTTGGAGAGGATGGAAACTCATACTTAACATAAGCAAGTGACAGATGAGGTTTCTGGGACATGGAATGAGGAAGGAGTGCCTGGAAATTTTAATACTCACAGGACGGATAGACAGAAAAAGACAGAACGGAAGTCAGCGTGAGACCTATTTGATAGGGCTGAGCAAATGGATGGCAGAGTGAGGCTTTGGAAAGATACGAAGAGAAAGAAATTTGAGAGCAAGAAGAGAAAGAGCCAAGTGGAAGTTCATGATCACCTATGTCCTGAAGCGACACGGCACATAAAGAAGAAGAGGATGTGCGTTGGTGTGCAATGGATATCGGCTCGGAAAGAGAAATAGGAGAGACGTGTTCGAATTCACTTATATCGCAAATACCAATATATATATATATATATATATATATATATATATATATATATATATATATATATTATGGACTCTCCCATCGATTTCGATGTATGAGGGTCTAACCTTAGTAAGACATCCACACAAAGATTTGTTTATAGTGGTGAAGGCATTGTGTAGTACCATCCACACTTTTTGGAACTGCTGATAACAAACAATCGGTGCAGAAATCTACCACAGATCGCATGAACAGCAGACCTCAATTATTTAACCCATAATTGGAGGGAATGGACGGATTAATACCTTTCCCAAGGGTACTAGTGCGCAAGTGAATGCAGTGTGCCCGATTGGAATTGGAACTCGGCTCACCGATTTGCCCCTCCAAGCCGACATCCACCGCACATCCGTAAACGCTAACAGCAGCAGGTATTTCCAAGTGGTCACCCACCTAAGTACTGACCAGGCTCAACGTTGCTTAATCTGTTTATATATATATATATATATATATAGATGACGAATATATTATGCTATCATTACGTTTGAGCTCTCCAGAGAAGAAAGTTTTAAAAACAGATTTCACTTCTGAAATATATGCGTTACTTTTCAGAAATGAATTGAGTTCTTTGGTGACTGGCGTGTGTATACACTGCTTATAAACAACACGTTAAAATTTCCCTTCTCTGATTTCATGCGCCTACGGCTTTGCGTGTAGAGACTCCGACTGACACCAAATCGGTCGAGTTTAAATCCCAGCCAGAAGCAAATGAATCTATCTAGCAACACTGCTGAGATGTGATACAGCGAAACAGGGTTATAATGTGGATGACTAGTATATATATATATATATATATATATATATATATATATATATCCACGTGAATAAAGAACGAAGAAAATATTAACAACGTTCAAAACATTAATTTAAAACAGTGCTCAATATAGAAATAGAGCTATGAATATCTATTATAAATTATAGTTTAGAACATGCACAAATTACAGTTTATACTTTGTTAAATGTACACTTTTGTAGTAAACTGTAATTTGTGCATGTTCTAAACTATAATATATATATATATATATATATATATATATATATATTGTCATTATTGTCATCCGCAGACAGATCTGTTTCGCCGTATCACAGCTCATCAGTATGGTTAGACTCCGATTGCTTTTTTACCCAAGATTGAAACCCGACCGAAATGGCGTCAGTCAGCGACTCTACCCATGGGCTATGGGCGTTCGGTGGCAGTGGGCAGACTTTTTAGCGCATATCATTATACGTGCCCAATAGCTAGAGTGCTCTAATTCATTTCACTGAATGAGCGATGCGTACATGCCAGAGTATATATATATATATATTAGTCATCCACATAAAATGTGGTAAATTGTAATCTGTACATGTTCTAAACTATAATTTATAATAAATGTATATATATATATATATATATATATATATATATATTAGTCATCCACATACAAGCCTGTTTCACTGTATCACAGCTCATCAGTGTGGCTAGACTTTCACTTGCTTGCAGCCGAGATCGAAACTCGACCGATATGGTGTCAGGCGGAGTTTCTACTCCCTAAGCCACCGGCGCATGGAGCGAGAGAGGGGGAATTTTAGCGTGTTCTATATAAGCGGTGTATACACACGCTAGTCACCGGGAGAACTCAATTCATTATTGTAGAGTAACGCGTAAATTGCAAAAGTGGTAACTGTTTGGAACATTTTCTTCTCCAAAGATCTCAATCGTAACGAAAGCGTAATATCATCCACATACAAGATATATGAAATCATAAGAAATCTGTAAAAACGTAGGATAATCTGAAAAATTTGGCTAATTAATTTGAAAATATTAAGTAGGTAAAAACAGAGAGATCAGTGGATATTATCCAGAGCAATAAATATAAATATATATTTATAAATTTATATATAAATATATAAATATAGAAAAGAAAACTTAAATCATCAAAATCTAATTTTAATTTGGCTGTCATGTCTCGTCAGTCAGTTTAGGTGCCATACGTGATACACGCTTGGGCGATCATGTCTCGAAAGAGACATGACTGACTGGGCAGAAGATTATCCCGCAGTCGGTTGCCATTGCTTTCTGCGGTAGACTGGTTGCCGACCAAGGCTATAGAACCCAATCTGTCCTGTTATTTAACCCATAACTGGAAGGAAGAGACGGATTAATACCTTTCCCAAGGGTATTTGCGCGTAAGTGAATACAATGGATTCAGTTGGAATTCGAACGCGGCTCCCCGGTTTCTCGTTCCGAGCCGATATACACTGTACCACAACGCACATCCCATCAAATAGTTTAGTTCAATTCAGAATATTCACAAAAATATATAAATTTGAATATATTTGTGTATATTGTGTGCATATCTGGGTTTCTTATTGTGTGCGTTTATGTGCGTTTGTTTGAGTGTGATTCTACCTATTCACGTGTGTTTGTAGATTAGATTGTTCTTTCATGTATAATTTATTTTGTATATGTGTGGCTTAGTGTATGTATTTTGTATATGCTTAGTGTATGTTTAGTGTATGTATTTTTTTCTAATTTTTGTGACATTTCCAGTACGATCGCTACTCGAATGATAAACTGTATAATTCCCTACCCTTTCCCTAACCACAATATTTCTTCCCTGTACGTTGTGGTGCAGTGGATATCGGCTCGGAACGAGAAACTCGGGGGGCAGAGTTCGAATTCCAATTGTATTCCTTGCATTCACTTTCGCACAATTACCCCGGTAATTAAAGGTATCCGTCTCTTCCCTCCAGTTACAGGTTAAATAACAGGACAGATTGGGTTCTATAGACTTGGCTGACAAAGACTACCGCAGAAAGTAATGGCAACTTACTGAGACATAATCTTCTGCCCAGTCAGTCATGTCTCTTTCGAGACATGATCGCCCAAAGCATGTATCACGTATGGCACTTAACTAACTGACTGAATATAATAGTCGGAAATAGGTTTCTACTGGTCATAAATTGGGGGATCAGTTTTGTGTTGCTATGAAGTAATAAACTGATCCCCTACTAATTATTACTTAATATAATACATCTCTTACCACTCTAGCTATGAGTCAAATAATAAAACAGATTGGGTTTTATAGCCTTGGTCGGCAACCAGTCTACCGCAGAAAGCAATGGCAACCTACTGTGGGATAATCTTCTGCCCAGTCAGTCATGTCTCTTTCGAGACATGATCGCCCAAGCGTGTATCACATACGGCACTTAACTGACTGAATAACTTCAATATTTCTTCTCTGTACATTCTGGTGCAGTGGATATCGGCTCGGAACGAGAAACCGGGGAGCAGAGTTCGAATTCTAGTTGAATTCCTTGCATTCACTTACGCACAATTATCCTTGGGAAAGATATCAATCCGTGTCTTCCCGAGAATTACGGGTTAGATAACAGCACAGATTGGTTTCTATAAACTTGGCTGACAACCAGTCTACCACAGAAAGTAATGTTTTTTTTAAATAATGCTTTTTTTAATGTTTTTTAAATTTTTAAAAAAATGTTTTTTAATGTTAAAATTTTTAACCCCCTGCAAAACAGTGGCAGTAAAATATCTTGCTTGGGGCGATATGATTATAAAAAAAAATGGCAACCTACTGTGGGTTAATGTTCTGCCTAGTCAGTCATGTCTCGAAAGAGACATGATCATGCAAGCTTGTATAACGTATGACACTTAACTGACTAACTTTTTAAAATATTTAAAATATTTTTAAAATTTTTTTTGAATATTCTGAATTAAACTATTTGTTTTTTTTTTGTCTGACAAGACAGTTATATTTTACGTGACTGCACAAATAAATTCGGATTTATAACCTTTCAGTATTCTTTCATTATATATATATATATATATATGCTTAATTATTTTTCATCGATGTGTCATGTTCTTGAAAGAAAAATTGTCTTTTTTCAATTTTATATGAACGCGCGAAAAATCTGAAAGATATTCGTAATTGATTCTCTCAGAGGGAAGTACGCCCTGACCACAATGGCCATTCATAAACATGACACCACAGCCATGGGTATTCTTTCTAGTGACAGCCTCCCCTCTGCGCCGAGCCGTCAACTGAATACGCCCTTTGTGGTAACTTTCACTAATATAATTAGCCCACTGTTAATATCGGATGTACTATTGCTTATTCGCGTATTCAAAGTCGTTCTTTGAATATTTGGCGCAATTATGAAATGCGCGCGTTCCTATGTTTAACTCTGCATTCTAATATGCATTCTTTTATATTAGGCTAATTGAACGCAGATTCTGAGTGAATATTTTCTTGAAGACCGCCGAGGGTAAAGTTATTTTCTGTTTCGATTATTTATGTATTAGCTATTTGCGAATTATGGCTGAGTGGTTAGAACGTTCTCTTTCTGACCGTGAAGCCCGGTTTCTCACCAGGGTCGATTTACCAGGAAGGTGATTTTTTTATGTTATCGGAGGAGATCCTTGCGCGCGGCTCCTTTGGAAATTGTCTGAAACCCATGCCAACTTGACCCAAGATTTGTTAGTGAGATTGGATTGACGGGACTCTTTGGAGAGCAGTGGTAGTCAAGGTAAAAAGCACGTCCAAGCAGTTGCGATGAAAATATTTGTAGAAAAGACAGAGGGAAGCCATCTCACGTCGGCGAGAAAGTGACTGAAGTCGAGATGCCAAGTCAGGGACGATTACATTGTAAGTCCTTGTTTGGATTTTGTCAAGAGATGAATAGCAGGAGCACCCGACCAACAATATACAATATACAGGAAGGACAACTAAAGTTCTTGGGACATGCAATGAGGAAGGAGTGCTTGGAGAACCTGATACTAACAGTCCAGATAGAGGGAAAAAGAGACAGGGGAAAGCAACGGGTAACATATTTGAAGGACCTAATCAGGTGGATGACGGAACGAGGGTTGCATGGTGTAATAGGAGAAGGCGTGCTCAGAGCCACCAAGGATAGGGAGACGTAGAAAGAAGGAACAGGGCACATAAAAAAATTATTTGCTCTCTTGATATACAATGCATGGATGAATGGTAGATTTATAAATATGTAAGATCGAGAGAAAAATTTTCGCTCCCGACACCGTGACCAAAACTTCCCAGCAACAGATGAAGCTATAGATTTAATGTAATCGTTCTACTTCTGGTTGTTTGAAAAAGTTAGGCAGAGGAGGTGCAGTGTGTTGCCCTCCAGGAGACTAGCATCATCCGTTCTGATGGCTAGCAGGAAAGCTAATCAATGGTGGATAAAGAAGAGCAGTTTTGTTTTAGAAGCATTAAAATTTACAAGTCCTTTCTTGCTCCAATTAATAATTGATTGGAGGTCCGTTTCAAAAGCAGCAACCAGGTTTACTTAATTGCAATAAAAATGTAAAATATAAAATTGGAAATACAAAACTGATGATTATTTGAAATACAGTCAGTCAGTTAAGTGCCATACGTGATACACGCTTGGGCGATCATGTCTCGAAAGAGACATGACTGACTGGGCAGAAGATTATCCCGCAGTAGGTTGTCATTGCTTTCTGCGGTATCCTAGTTGCCGACCAAAGCTATAGAACTCAATCTGTCCTGTTATTTGACTCATAGCTAGAGATAGACGCGATGTATTATATTATTACGTAGTAATTAATGGGGGATCAGTTTATTACTTCATAACAATAGAAAACCGATCCTCCACTTTATGACCAGTAGAAGTTTTAATCATGATTCCAACTATTATATTCAGTCAGTCAGTTAAGTGCCAAACGTGATACACGCTTGGGCGATCATGTCTCGAAAGAGACATGACTAACTGGGCAGAAGATTATCCCGCAGTAGGTTGTCATAGCTTTCTGCGGTAGAGTAGTTCCCAGCCAAGGCTATAGAACCTAATCTGCCCTATTATTTAACTCATGACTAAACGGTGGATTAATACCTTTCCAAAGGGTATTTGCGCGTAAAAGAATGCAAGGAATTCAACTGTAATTCGAACTCAGCTCCCCGATTTGTCGTTCCGAGTCGATATCCATTGCACCACAACGCATATCTTATTCGAAATTTCAAATATCTAAGCTTATTTATAAATGGAACTGTGTGTGTGTCCGTTACCTATAGACTCCGAAACGGCTGAACCGATTTTCTTGAAAATTTACACAGTTGTACTGTAAGCGTCTGCGAGTGTTCTAAGCTAGCTTTTGTGTCGAGGTACCCCTGATAAATATCAATAATCGAAAAAAAAAATCAGGTTATAGAAGGAATGGTCCGATTTTAATCAAATTTGATACACTCATAGACAAAGACATAAGAAACGATATTCAGAAGTTTCAAGGTTTCAGTTCTTAAAATAATGCATAAAATTTGATATCGATACCAGGAAATCAAAATTTGACTTACATTCATTCATTTTTCTTTCAGTCTACGGTTTCGCTTTAACTGGAAACAACTATTGCTTTTTAGACTTTCGTGCCAACGTCCAACGAGTCTGAGCTCCAGGACCATAGATTAGTTCTAAACCTTTCATTACACCCGAGCTACGCCAGGCTGTACTGCTAGTCGCTGATAAAACAATTTGGTTAAAAAAGAATCTTTATAACCTTAATTTATATGATACTGCAGGCATATAGTCAGTTATTAAATAGTACACGTTAAAGAATGTCATTATTTTTTACAGTTGACCATTTACGTCGCAGTAATTCTTTAACATTAATGCTGCGAATATCATGGACTGAGCATGTGAGCAATGATGAGGTTTTGGAAATAATGGAAACGAAAAGGAAATTAATACTGAGCATCAGGAAGGACAACTAAAGTTCTTGGGACATGCAATGAGGAAGGAGGGCTTGGAGAACCTGATACTAACAGTCCAGATAGAGGGAAAAAGAGACAGAGGAAAGCAACGGATAACATATTTGAAGGACTTAATCAGGTGGATGATGGAACGAGGGTTGCATGGTGTTATAGGAGAAGGTGTACTAAGAGCCACCAGGGATAGGGAGACGTGGAAAGAAGAAACAGGGCACATAAAAAAAAATTCTTTGCTCTCTTGATATTTCGACAAACTGTTCTTACTTTTCAAGATGAATTTCTTGCAGTACCTGCTCTCTTTTAAGAGCATCTTAGAATTTTAATATTGTGGGATAATGGAATGACATTTGCTGCAAAAAAAAATAAAAAATAAAAATAAAAAAACCTATACCCTATTTACATCATTCGAACAATTGTCTTCATTTATATGACGTTTCGGCCGTTGTACGCTCCGGACTCCTTCAGCTGCTAGGAATTTCGAACCGAACCCTTTATTACGATCACTGGGGTATATTATTCTCATCGTCTTTGGTAGTAATGAGTTATCTCCCTCTAACCCGACTCTAAATTACTTAATTCACCACTGCTGTAGCCTGGTATTGAACTCACAACTCTTTGGGTCAAGTCACTGGAACTAACCAACGTCTATAAATGGTTACTGAACATTAGGTTTATAAGTCTCAGAAATTCAGTTGTTCTTAAAGACACATGGCCCAGTGGAGACAGACATTTGTTAGTTCCAGTGACTTGATCCAAAGAGTTGTGAGTTCAATATCATGCTACAGCAGTGGTGGACAATCAACTAAGAGTCGGGTTAGAGGGAGATAACTCATGACTGCCAAAGAGGCTTTGCACAAAGGATTGAGAATGATATATTAATAATGCATAATATCGTAATAAAAGGTTTGGTTCGGAATTCCTAGCACCTGAAGAAGGTCGGAGCGTACAACAGCTGAAACGTCGTATAAGTGACAACAAAGATGAGAACAATAGTCCGAATAATGTAAACTAGCGGAATCCGTCGAATTTCTACGGAATGATAATTATGATTTCTTGGAAAAAAATTATTTTGTCATCCTACAAATGATAGTAACGTCTTCAAACATAAAGGTGTTTGATAATAAAATAACGATAACACAGATTGTAATTTTATTAAAATATATATAAAAGTATTGTCCATAGAAGCTACTTTACTGTAATCTTATATTATATTAAGCGGCGTATGCCCAGATCATAACCAAAATATCTATAAAAGTAATGTCCATAGAGGCTACTTTATTATATTAAGCGGCGTATACACAAATCATAATCAAAATATTGTACGCTATTTTGTGAGAGATTTTAAAAGAGAATTTTTTTTTTTTATTACTGAAAAATCATGTCTCCTGTGTCCATTGTAAACAGAAAAGACCAGGGTGTAGAGACCAGATATTTCGTTATTAGGTCGCGGGATACGACAACAAACCTACTTATTTTTACTATATTGTACCGTACACACACATATACACACACACTACAATCATTAGCTTAAGCTGCTACTGCTACGGTAATGATATAGGCTCTCTCCTACCCTCTCAAACTTTACTACTCTTCTTTTGACAAAGGGGAGAGAAAGGCTGAGGAGAGTAAAAAAGATAGAGGGGAAGGAAAAGCTCGTGTAGAGAGAAAGTGTAACGGACGGAGGAACGAAGTAACTAACTAAGGAAGGAACAAGCAGAATTATAATGTGATAGTGTAAATACTACCTCATCTCAGAAATATAGAAAAACTAGCAGTATAGCCCGGCGTTGCTCGGGTGTAATGAAAGCCTTAAAACTAATCCACGGTCCTGGAGCTCAGACTCAGCCCAAAGAATATTTGTGTAAAGTTTGGTGAGAATCGGATAAAAATTGTGGCTTTGAATAAAGGACATACAGACAGATAAACAGACACACACTGAAACATCTTGCCTTTTATATATATATATATATTATCGATTTTCTGCACTATTGTAAAAACTGCAAACTTGAAACTTCTGAATACCGTTTCTTATGTCTTTGTCTATGAGTGTATGAAATTTGATTAAAATCGAACCACTCCTTCTATAAAGTGATTTTTTTTATTATCGATTTTCGATATTTATTGGGTGTACCTCGACACAAAACCTAGCTAAGATCACTAACAGACGCTTATAGTACAACTGTTCAAATTTTCAAGAAAATCGGTTCAGCCGTTTCGGAGTCTATAGGTAACGGACACACACACACACACACGGACACACACACACACACACACACACACACACACACACACAAATACACACAAAGGCAGACAATGTTCCATTTATAAATAAGATTAGATACTGAAGATCTATGCCATGCTTTAAGGGCGTTGCTTTGGGTAAATCAGCATTGACACTCTCAAAGCAAGACCACATATTTTTTTGAAACATACCTATTTCGAATCATTATCTTCTTCTTCTTCTTCTTCTTTTTCTTCTTCTTTTCTTCTTCTTCTCCTATTCGCCTCGTGAGCATCAAACTCTCCAAGCCTTTCTTCTTCACTACATGTCCCAAAAATTTCAGCTGTCTTTTCCTGATGTTAACTATTAGCTTCCTTTTCGTGTCCATCCCCTCCAAAACCTCGTTGCTGATCACGTGTTCTGTGTTCTGTTCATGGTATCCTCAGCATCCTTCTGTAGAACCACATTTCGGTTGCTTGAAGTCTTTCCTTCAACTTTGATGAAATTGTCCAATATTCACTGCCATATCGAAGGACAGACACATCACATAAGAATTCAGTACCATCTTCTTTGTTTCCAGTGAAATTTTCCTGTCTCTTAATACTCTACTTAGCTTCTGGAATGCCACTTTGGCCATGCCGATACGTCTTCGGATCTCCGTATCACACACCCGTCCTCTGTTAGAACCCTTCCCAGTTATTTAAATTTTTGCGCCTGTTTGACTTTAGTATCTAAAACTTGTTATTGGCATTTTGGGTTCCTCTTTTTACTGGTTACCATACATTCTGTTTTAATTTGTTCGGACTATTGTTCTCACATTTGTTGCTATTTGTACGACGTTTAGGCCGTTGTACGCTCCGGCCTTCTTCAGGTGCTAGAAATTTCTAACCGAACCCTTTATTACAATCAATGGGTTATATGAACTCCATTCTTTGCGTAGTAGAGCCTCTTTTGGTAATCAGTTATCTCCTTCTAACCCTGCAAGTTACTTGTTCACCACTGCTGTCGCCTGTTATTTAACTCGCAACTCTTTCGGTCAAGTCACAGGAACTAACCAACGTCTATATCCACTGGGCTATGTGTCCTTGAAAAATTCGAAAATTCCTAGCACCTGAAGAAGGCCGAAGAGTACAAAGGCCGAAACGATGTACAAATGGCAACAAAGATGAGGACAATAGTTCGAACAATATAAGTTTTTGTTGTAGTTTATATGTAGTCCATTCATTCGGCTTTCCTTAAATATTTCATGTAGGAGGTCCTGTAGTTCCTTTTCCGTGTCTGCTATCAGCACTGTGTCATTTGCGTATTATATATATATATATATATATATATATATATATATATATATTTTAATCATATCACTCCGAGAAAGGCGGTAACGCCACTGATGTGCAGGGGGCTACGTAAGAGCGAAAAGATTAGAAGAGAGAAAGCCGGAAACCACATCCTAAACAGGGAACAAGGGATGAGCCTCTACACCTGTTCAATAGACGTGGGTGGAGTGTGAACCGGGCGATAGTTTAGTCTATCTACTTCAATTAAAAAAAAAGAAAAAAGAAAAAAGAAAAAAAAAGATTAAAAAAAAGAATACTGGAAAACACACCCTAAACAGGGAACAAGGGATGAGCCTCTTCACCTGTTCAAAAGACGTGGGTGGAGTGTGAACCGGGCGATAGTTTAGTCTGTCTACTCCAATTGAAAAAAAAAAAAAAGAAAAAAAAAGATTGGAAAAAAGAATACTGGAAACCACATCCTAAACAGGGAACAAGGGATGAGCCTCTACACCTGTTCAAAAGACGTGGGTGGAGTGTGAACCGGGCGATAGTTTAGTCTGTCTACTCCAATTGAAAAAAAAAAAAAAAGAAAAAAAAAAGATTGGAAAAAGAATACTGGAAACCACATCCTAAACAGGGAACAAGGGATGAGCCTCTTCACCTGTTCAAAAGACGTGGGTGGAGTGTGAACCGGGCGATAGTTTAGTCTGTCTACTCCAATTGAAAAAAAAAAAAAAAAGAAAAAAAAAAGATTGGAAAAAAGAATACTGGAAACCACATCCTAAACAGGGAACAAGGGATGAGCCTCTACACCTGTTAAAAAGATGTGGGTGGAGTCTGAACCGGGCGATAGTTTAGTCTATCTACTCCAATAAATTTTATTAAGCAATCAAAATACAAAGAAATCCGACAAAATTTTGAATAAATGGATGACAGAACAGGGTTTAAGGGAGACACAAAAGACTAAATTTATTAGGAAATTGTGGAGAGCCATAATCGTCAACGTCCTCAAAAGACATGAGACATAGAAGAAGGATAATATGCTACGCTTCTCACCAGCAAAAAACTGGTTTTAATGACAACCACCCATCCAGACATACAAAAAAATAACACAAATGCATTTTCCCTGGAATAATAAACTCAATCTTACTTACAGGGGGAATAGGTGGAAGGTCCGGATCCAAACTTTGGTCCAAGATTGGCTCATATGTCCTTTCGTCATCCTATGGTTCAGATTGGGGCCGCCAATCTGTCAGAATTTCTAGAATTTCCAGAATTGCTTCACTGTATCGGATGAATAAATTGAATATGATCATTTAGGATAATTGTCTTTTCGCTTAATTTTCACTGAAACAATTTACGATTTCAAATCTATGTTTTGCGGGTGATTGTTTTCGAACAATTTTCTTGATACGAGGAAATTAGAAAGAAAGAAAGGATTCCAGATAAAAAAAAAATAGACAGTTCTCCCTCGAGAAATCGATCAAATGGACATCGGCAGACTGATCGTTGTTTGATTAATTTTGGAACAATAAAAAATATCGGTCTCATCTGTGCTACTAATTTAAGTCGGCCTTGACATCTCGTTCGGGTGTAATGAAAGCTTTAAAACTAATCCATGGTCCTGGAGTTCAGACTCTTTGGACGTTGGCACGAAAGACTAAAAAGCAATAGTTGTTTCCAGTTAAAGTGAAACCGTAGATTGAAAGAAACATGAATGGATGAAAGTCAAATTTTGATTTCCTGGTATCGATATCAAATAAGATTTTTCGTCGTAAACTGAATTTTGAAGGCTAAATAAGTCCTCTGAGTAAATGGTATCATGGCTGAGACTAAGAACTACAATTATACCTACTTAGAGCCAAACCCGAAGCAAAAACTAAAATAAAAGGGCTGAAAAAATACAGACATAAAGGCAGATAAACAGACACACACACAAACATCTAGCCTTATATATATATATATATATATATATATATATATATATATATAATCAATTTTTTGCATTATTGTAAGAACTGCAACCTTGAAACTTCTGAATATCGTTTCTTATGTCTTTGTCTATGAGTGTGTGAAATTTGATTAAAATCGGACTACTCTTTCTATAACCCGATTTTTTCGATTATCGATTTTCGATATTTATCGGTGGTACCTCGACACAAAACCTAGCTAAGAACACTCGCAGACGCTTATAGTGCAACTATGTAAATTTTCAAGAAAATCGGTTCAGCCTTTTCGGAGTCTATAGGTAACAGACACACACACACACACACACAGACACACACAGAGAGACAAAGTTCCATTTTTAAATAATTTTAGATTTAGATTAATATAAAATAGCATTACGATTATCGGAAAAGGTAGCGTAGCGACCAATTTTTGCGATAGGGGAACCAGGTAGACAGGTTCAAATTCTGATTGCGTCTGTTACATTAACGACTCCCATCTATGGATTAAATATCAGAGCAGTCTGATAGAAGGACAGTAGATTCAAAACCGCGAAGAAGGTAACGAAAAACTAGATTTGTTCTTTCAAATGTTGTATCTCGATTCGAGGAAAATAGTCTGGACCCAAAATTGAAGATCTTCTCGGCTTTGCTGATAAAAAAAAACGCCGACGCAGACATATAAAAATTACGATACTTTTCTTCATTGACGTGTGTGATGACGTCGTGGTTTAGTTAGCGATAGGCACACGCAGAGTTGACTTTTGCCTGCAACTGCTAAAGTCAACTCTAAAAACTGTCTATGACCGCTGACCTCACTTAAATAGTTACCTCATTGATACCTGGTATTTCCGCCAAACTCGGTTTCATTCCGAGCGTTGACCCCTCTTGACCTGTCAAAACGATAACTCAGCTTGCACTTGTTGCGTTCTGCAGCCAGCGACATACTTGCGTAGAATGCAGAAGACACTTTCTGGAAAAATTCCAAACCGACCAAGATATTATACAACACAAGATGCTATGTCATTTAAAAGATTTTAAAGAAAAGAATTACGCGAAGAACAATGACCACTGGTCGACGGACAGTTGCGTCCCTAGACAAATTCTAGTTCTCTGCAGGAACATATGCATGGGTTCCATTTTTTTTTTAATCATATCGCTTTAAGCAAGGCATTTTACTGCCACTGTCTCGCAGGGAGTTACATAGGAAGAAAGTTTTTAGAGTGACAGGCTATAGGGGGTGTCAGGAAGTGGGTAAGAGAAGGCTGAGAATACTGATGAGAGTAGAGTGGACGGAGAAAGAAGCATGAGAGAAGGATGACTGTGACCATAAAGTGAGGGATCAATTTATATAGTGATTGTAGTGTAGAATCGATCCCCCACTTTATACCCACATTATAATAGTATAGAATTTATTTATTTATTTTTTATAATCATATCGCCCCAAGCAAAGCATTTCACTGCCACTGTTTTGCAGGGAGTTACATAGAAAGAAAATTATTAGAGTGACAGGTTATAGGGGGTGTCAGGAAGTGGGTAGAGTGGACGGAGAAAGGAGCATGAGAGAGAGGATGCAAGTTAGTGAGATAGGAGATAACTATTCACTTAAAACTTAAATTCTTGGAGATTGTAGCTGTTGGATTTGCTTGAACGGAAGGGAATTCCACAGGCGGGAAGTGCGAGAAAAGAAGCTGATGGAGTAGAATTTACGTTTACATTTTATTGATTTCACAGTAAAATGATGGGACCTAGTTGCTAATCTTGTGGTTCGAGTAAATCCATATATAGGGTGCACCAGTGATCTAAGTTCATTGGAGCAAAAACCTTGAAAGTATTTGTAGAAGAGACACAGGGAAGCCATATTGTGCCGGTGAGAAAGTGACTGTATCTGAGCTGCCATGTCGGGATTGATCGCATTACAGATTCTCCGTTGGATTTTGTCAAGGACCCTTAGGTGGATAGCAGGAGCACCCGACCAGATAAAATCCAGAATCTAATAGTTGTTTGTGGTATGCACTACATGAAACTCATTGGTTCGAAATTCTTAGCACCTGAAGAAGGCCGGAGTGTACAACGGCTGAAACGTCGTACAGATGACAACATAGATGAGGACAATAGTCCGAATAATGTAAATAGTATAAAAAGTAATTAAATGAAAAACATTTGTTTTTAACTGCTGGTGTCCATACTCTGAACTTTTTAATCTCTCATGCAAGTGGTTGATTTTCCCACGCGTTTCCCTAATAACCCTAATGAATTCGGCTCACTGCTAGATCTTTGTTTTAATTTTATCCATGACTCTTGCCATGCCATGCAGCTCTGCTCTCTTGGCAACTATGATCATACCGTGGTTTCTGTAAATATCTCCTTCCACCCACTTCTTCCAGGAACCTGCTACCATCAGAATATCTTACTGCTATCAAAGAGCGGACTGGGAGGCTCTTATGGTGACTTACCCATGACACATGAACTCTTCCAAACTACATATAAACAGCAGTTCTGTTTTGTAGAGAGCAGAGAGTAAGAGCAAAAACTATACCAGCAGCTAAATCTGACAGCCAGACTAACAGTCAGGCTAATAATCTCTCATTGGTATATGTTTGTACTACTGTCTTTATTAAATATATTTGTTTAACTCTATTCCTTCTTTGTGTCTTTATTTCTGGCCTCAACAAGGCCACAACAGAGGCGTTCTGCGACTTCCTTTGTGATGTCTCTTGGAACAAAGTTTTTAGTCTTCCTATTGAAGACTGCGCATCTGAGGTTTCATCCTGGGTGAAAGCCAGCATCGATGCTTTCATCCCACCTAGGAAATTTCAAGTTAAGCCTTATTCTTTTCGTTGGTTCATCCCTGCTTGCTCGGTCGTTATTGCCCACAGGAATCATTTCTTCCGGCTTTATCGGAGTGACACTTCTAAGTATAATAAGCGCCTTTTTGTCTCTGCTCACAATGAATGCAAGCGTGTCCTAAATTATGCTAAGCTGTTGTTTGATAATAGAATGAAGCAGCGAGACAACTCAGTACCAGAAAACAACTTTTTTTTTGTAAATGAATAAAAATTATATAAGGATTAAAACCTTAATTAGTGAGCAGTTTTGCTTTTTAAAATCCATTATGTAAAATATGAACCAGTTTTTATTATTTTTAATAATTATTTTTACAAAAATATTTTGGAATGTTTTTTCTTATATTAAAAAATAAATGGCATTACGATCTACTTTATTAAAAATAATTAAAAACCCAAAAAATGCTTCCTTTCGTTAAAAAAATAATCAAAAACAAAAACTGGTTCATAATGCCTTATTTGAAGAAATATATTCAATAATTAAGGTTTTAATCCTTAATAAATTAATTCTTATTCGGTTATAAAAAAAAAAACAAACTTGTTTTTCTGGTGCTGAGTTTTTCCGACGCTGAATCGGCGGTGTTGAGTCGGCGGAGTTGAGTTGTCCTGGATCCGGTTTTAGGGCCTCTCCAATTTCATCCATTTTTGGATACTTCGGTCATATCTGTAATGTGATCGACCCCGACTTGGTATCTCAGATGCAGTCACTTTCTCACCGGTGTAATGTGGCTTCCCTATGTCTCTTTTACAAATACTTTCACGGCTTCTGCTTCGATAAGCTTAGCTCCCTGGTGCCCATTCTACATGAATTTACTGGAGCTACTAGACTAGCAACTAGTTCTTACCCTTTTACTGCTAAACCAATGAAGTTCTCTTCCGTTTACTGGCTTCCCCGCCCGTTACAATCTCCAAGAATTTAAATGTAAGATCAACAGTCATCTTTTATCTTTCTGACTCGAATCCTTTTCCTCATGCTCTTTTCTCTGTTCACTCCACTCTCATCAGTATTCTCATCCTTCTCTTACCCACTTCCTGAAGCCCCCTATAAATTGTCCCTCTTTCTCATCACTTTCCTCCTGTGTAACCCCCCTGCACACCAGTGGCAGTAAAACTGTCTTCCTTGGGGTTAAATGATTAAAAAATATCTTTATAAGTTCTCCGTTTTACAATGAACCTGTTTTCTTTCAAAAAGTTAAAACCCCTTGAGCTCATTTTCTTAATTCATTTCTGCGAATTATGGCCGCGCTTGTAGATTTTTTTTTCCGAACAGTCCTGGTTGATGCAAAAATTTCAAAGAGGTTCTGATAAACTCTTTTATTTCCATGAATTTGTGGTGATACTGATTGGTCATCAAATCGCAAAATTCAAAATACGTCAGAGAAACGGTTTTTCCACAGCTAAAGAAAAAAGCATTCTGTGAGCCACCCCACGTGACTGGATTGAATATTTAAGGATGGTCTCTAACCGGTCACAGCGGTCATTCAGAGAAGGAGGTTTGCTGACACACATCTAAGATGTAACTCTCAACTTCAAATGACCCGGATATTGTTCTCTCTCTCTCTCTCTCTCTCTCTCTCTCTCTCGCTCTCTCTCTCTCCTTATCTATTTCAACAATTACTGCTACAAACATTTTATACGAAATCTTAATTCCTCAACCTCATCATTGAACACGAACTCTACTCATAACTTCTTAATAATGTTTTTAATTGAATATTAATTTCTACAGCTCTTGTTATTCCTTCTTTTAATAAATTTCTATTTTACATTCAAAATGTATATTTTATTATTCCACTCTTCTACACTAATTCCATTCTGCCGTCAACCAATCTTCTGGTAATGATGAAAACCTTCAGATAAAAACCCTTTCTGATGAATATTATTCAACATAAAAATCGTAAGCTGTAGGGAGTTCGGTTAAGTCTGACACAAGGCCTAACAAAAGAAACATTAACCATCTACCTACATTTCAAATTCATAGCGTCGTTATTCAGTCATCAAACTATTTTATCCACTTTCCAATGCTTATGAAATAAATTATGCGCCATCATAAAAAAGGCTGACTCTTGATTCGATGAATTTTTTGACGGATCTTACAATATCCTGAACCTGTTCAGTTAACGAGTGCCGGATGTTTGCCTGATGTGAATCATGGAACCGAGTGTTGGTCATTTATTATTGCCTCTTTCTTTTTATTAATTTTGACGAGGGCAAAACTTCAGAATGGGATTAGACATACATCGGCAGGATGAAGGATTAGTAATGGGCTCGCCATTATCACCAACAATGGCTGATATACACATGGCCTACTTCGAAGAGATGCCATTAGAATCCACATAACTAAATCCCGCTGAGATACTAAGATGAAACTTTCACACTGTAACACCCCAACTGCCCATCCTAACAATTTCCTCCGGCGGCCGTTCTCCACGCTGTGATGTTGCCGGGAATTTGTAGAAAATGTCGGCCGGACAGCTGGGGGTACAAGATTGACTATAAGGAACGAACTTCCACAACTTGGATGAGTTGAAAAGGATGCCTTATTCGTTTAGAGTTAGCCTTGTCTGTTGGGGCAGGCGAATGTGACACACAGCTCTAACTTTAATTAATGGAGATCAACAAATCCAAACTGGACGAAACAAGACGAACGGAGATCCTTACTTCAAGCTCGCACCCGGCGGACTCCCCTTTACTTTCTCTGACTTAACTTAACTTAACTGACTGACTCGGAAAAATTACCTGAATTTATCCAAAATTGACCGGAAATCCGGAAATGCTTTAGACCACCGGTGACAAACACCGGCGACTGTAAGTCTGAAATTTCAGTTATCTTTTTTTTTTTATCTTAATAAGGCTTCAGCCGGAAAATTCTTAATGTGTGGTCAAGATACAGTAAAGGACAGCCTTTGACCGGGTCATCGAAAACCTACCTGCTGAACTTTATCACCGAGTCAAATATTTACCGGAGGACAATTTTCCTCATAAAAGAAAAAGCGTTTATTTATTTAATTTTTCCTCTTCTTTTTCACTTTTGTTAAATATGTTTTTAAACTATTTTCTATTCTAATCTATTTTCTATTTTAATCTATTATAATAAAATACATATATGTCTAGTTATCGTGTCACACCACATCAGGAAGAGATTTAGCTACTACTGGGCCGTGTGAACTCATTAAGAACGTCGATAAAGATAACAGAAAGAAAGAAAAGAACAACAATCTAGCAATCCTAGACGCATTAATATCTCAAAAAGAGAATGGGTTCAAAACATTCTTATATCGCAAACCAGCATTAACTGGGCAATATCTCAATTTCCCCACCATCGAACAGTCAGTTAAGTGCAATACGTGATACACGCTTGGGCGATCATGTCTCGAAAGAGACATGACTGACTGGGCAGAAGATTATCCCGCAGTAGGTTGCCATTACTTTCTGCGGTATCCTAGTTGCTGACCAAAACTATAGAACTCAAACTGTCCTGTAATTTGACTCATAGTTAGAGATAGACGCGATGTATTATATTATTACGCAGTAATTAATGGGGGATCAGTTTATTACTTCATGATAATAGAAAACCGATCCCCCACTTTATGACCAGTAGAAGCCTTAATCAAGATCCCAACTATTATATTCAGTCAGTCAGTTAAGTGCCATACGTGATACACGCTTGGGAAATCATGTCTCGAAAGACTGGGCAGAAGATTATCCCGCAGTAGGTTGCCATTGCTTTCTGCGGTAGACTGGTTGCCGACCAAGGCTATAGAACCCAATCTGTCCTGTTATTTAACCCTTAACTGGAAGGAAGAAACTGATTAATACCTTTCCCAATGGTATTTGCGCGTAAGTGAATGCAATGAATTCAGCTGGAATTCGAACTCGGCTCCCCGATTTCTCGTTCCAGGCGATATCCAATGCACCACAACGCACATCACGTCCACCATCGATACAATGTAAAAGAAAAGGGTCATTCACTGCTTACAACATCGTCATAAGCGGTGACCCAGAGGTATCTGAAAAAGAGGTGGTTAGCATAAGCAGCATCCAACAGCATAACAACTATCAGAGTATATGTCAGCAGCTTCAATAAACGCAGATGGGAGAATAACAACAGACAGAAAATTGAAACAGCCTCTGTCTACCTACTCTATGTGAATGAATTATTAAAAACAGTAAGTAGGCATCTATCTGTCTCACAAGATAAAAGTAGCGACCCGATTGGTCATAATTCTGTGCTTTGGGGGTGAAATTGGAGTGACCTCCCTAGTGCGCGGACCTGGGCGACGGTAGAATGTGGGCGTGCCCTGTCCATACTGCATTACCTCTCCTTCGCGGTCGTATTGACTAAATCCAAACGAATTAAAAGGCTTTACGGCTTGGCTGCAGGAGTTGCTGGGGAGTAGAAAGCCAAACACCTTCGACGCTCTACTCCGGGTTTTACGTCCAAAACGTACATCATATACCTTTGGATATGACTATAAGGCAGCGGATGAACTGCCTTCCTGGGCTATCGACCCTCCATTTAACCAAATCGGCTGGTAATGAGACGCCAGTTGTCCGATTTTGCTCAATCTCAACATCAATGTAAATATTAAAGAAAAACAATTTCTTCTTTTTTATGCGAGATTTAAAAGGAATTCTTTAACAATTGCTGGAACCTGTAAATCTACAGGGGGTAATGCTAAATTGAAATGCTGTTTTAAATCTAGAAAGGCCATTTTGTCCAAGCAAAGGGGCTCGAGTGGTAATTTTTTCTACACAAAATCGTCCGCTCTCATAGAATGCAGAGAATAATGAGGAAAATGAATTTTGAATGAACAATGAATTTTCTGAGGATAACAAGAAATAAAAACGAGAAAAAATTAGAAGAATCCTAGCAGCTTTCATGCCTTTAATCTAAGCTGAAAAATTAGAGAAAAAAAAAAGGTAAAAAATAAAACTGAAGCCTGCAACGCTACAGGAAGTAATGTTTTCATTAAAATTAATGGAAGGACCTTTTTCTTTTTCCTGAACCGGGAGCTCGAGCTGCAATTTGCTGCATGACATAATCCGTCTCCATACTGTAAATAGAAGGCATCAAGCAAAGGATTGTGATGGAACTTTTCTCCATAAACACCGAATCCATCCCAGGTAATATCAATTCCTACTCTCAATAAAATACATGTCTGATCTGCGCCCCAAATATCCGCAGGTTGTGGACATTGAAAAAATTCATCGAATCAAGAGGAATTCTTCTGTTATGATTGCAAACAACTTATCCGAGAAGCAGCTGAAGATGTATAAAATATTTCTGACTAAATAACGATGCTATGAATTCATAGAAATAAAATTCTTTATTATATATTATTCTTTATTATAACCTTCTGGAAACTTTCGCATCAACGAGGACTAATCTCGCGGCTCCCCTGATATTACTTCCTGCTAATCTTAGCATTTACAGAAACATTACCCAAGAATTTTTATTTCAGGGTACCAGCTGTTTGGTTCAGTATATTCTGGACTAGCATAACTAGTATAACCCGACGTTGCTCGGGTGTAATGAAAGCTTTAAAACTAATCCATGTTCCTGGAGCTCAAACTCTTTGGACGTTAGCACGAAAGACTAAAAAGCAATAGTTGTTTCCAGTTAAAGCGAAACCGTAGACTGAAAGAAAAATGAATGGATGTAAGTCAAATTTTGATTTCCTGGTATCGATATCAAATAAGTCTTTTTCGTCGTAAACTGAATTTTGAAGGCTAAATAAGTCCTCTGAGTAAATGGTATCATGGCTGAGACTAAGAACTACAATTATACCTACTTAGAGACAAACCCGAAGCAAAAACTAAAATAAAAGGGCTGAAAAAAATACAGACATACAGGCAGATAAACAGACATACACACAAACAGCTTGCCTTATATATATATATATATATATATATATATATATATATATATATATATATATATATCATCGATTTTTTGTACTATTGTAAGAAGTGCAACCTTGAAACTTCTGAATATCGTTTCTTAGGTCATTGTCTATGAGTGTATCAAATTTGATTACAATCGGACCACTCCTTCTATAACCAGATGTTTTCGATTATCGATTATCGATATTTATCGGGGGTACCTCGACACAAAACCTAGCTAAGAACACTCGCAGACGCTTATAGTACAACTGTGTAAATTCTCAAGAAAATCGGTTCAGCCGTTTCAGAGTTTATAGGTAACGGACACACACACACACACACACACACACACACACACACACACACACACACACACACACACACACAAAGTTCCATTTCTAAATAAGTTTAGATTATTCTAATATCATTTCCAGGCGGACCTGTACGACACTACGGTTTACGGTCATATCACGTTGAATACACTGCTTCTCGTTCGATCTCGGAAGTTGAGCAACGTTGAGCCTGGTCAGTACTTAGATGGCTGACCACTTGGGAATACCAGGTGCTGTAAGCGTTTCTTGACGGATGTGCGGTGTGGTGCAGTGGATATCCACTCGGAAAGAGAAATCGGGGAGCCGAGTTCGAATTCCTGTTAAACCCCCTGCATTCACTTACGCGCTAATACCCTTGGGAAAGGTATTATCCGTCCCTTCCCTCCAGTTATGGGTTAAATAACAAAAAAGATTGGCTCTTATAGCCTTGGCTGGCAACCTGTCTACCGCAGCAGGTATTGGCAACCTGTTGTGGGGTAATTAAAAAATGCCTGATATCTATACAGGGTAAGATTTGAGACCCTGATCTTAAACAAATCCCAACGAATCTTTCTCTATTGGAGGAAGCCGGCTCAACCCGTTTAGGGTGAATGCCGTACAGGTAGGTAGGTAAGTCGGGTAGGTACGACATTACCACCATCTGTAAACTTGTTGATTATCATTTTTTTTTTACTTTTTTCAGTGCAATATCTTCCATTAGACTCTAAATTTTTCGATTATCAAAAAATGAACTTGGAAAAAATTCATTATTTAAAATTTTTAAGGGGTGCTCAGTTTCTTATACAACCTTATAGTAAATTGATCCTCCATTTTGGATACGCTTGTGTTGGGGGTTGCTTTGATGTCGCTGAGACCATAAAGAGAAGCTTACAATTTTAAGATCAACAAACCCATGGAAAATTTTTAATTATCCCGACTTCATATCAATGAAAAATAAGTTATTTGAAACATTAAAAAAAGTTTCGGACAGAGTTTCTTTAAAATAATTTTTGTTGTAAAAAATTTGGAATGAAAAATATGACAGGTAAAACATAGAAAAAAAATTGACAGAGAATCTTTAAAATAATTCCTATTCTAATAACATTTTGAATAAGAATACATTTACGGAACGATTTTTTTCATTAACTTCCTACAAGTTCTGAAAAAAAAAAAAAAAATGGCAACAACTCGAAGCTAGTGTCTCCAAAATGGAGGATCGATTTACTATAACGTTGTATGAGAAACTGAGCACCCACTAAAAATCTTTAAATATTGAATTTTTTGCAATTGTTTTTTGAAAATCGAAATGTTTATGTACTAATCGACACGAATGCACTTGAAAAAAAAAAAAAATGGTAATCAACAAATTTACAGGGGGTGGTAATGTCGTAGAGGTCCGACCATTTGCAAATAAATCATCTTTTCCCAACAACCAAATATGAATGACACTCCATTCTATATAATAAAAGAAAATTTTACAAATATCAAGGAAAGTGAAATGACTGATGTTATCTTGTATATATTCTAAAAGTTGCCTCTTTGTTCTCCAACTTGCCTAAAAAAAAATAAAAAATAAAAATAAAAATAAAAATAAAATAAATAAATAAATAATTAAAACAAGAGCAGCAATAAAAATGGTGGTGGTGGGGGGTTCCTATCACTTAACTTAGGTATTTGCAGTCACTAACTCAAATATTCGGTATTATTGTATCCACCAAAATACTCCATTCATACTTATTCGGATAATGGTACATACATTTTTATATATCAAGAACAATTTTAGGGGAAAGATGTGTGACCAAGTTGTTATGACCGAAGGGCCATAGAAAGATAACACGGACTCGGATATAAGGTTGAACAGTATATTCTCGTAAAACGTAGTACAAAGGTAAACGTCGACTGGAGAGTAATTTCTCTCGCAGGCGTCCTGATTCACTCACTCTGTGGCTACTACTCAGTGACAGTATTTAGTCACCTCCCCATTTAAGGCAAAACGTGACACAAGGTCTTTTTAATGTGTGTTTTCCGGGCCATATAGCCCGGCCAAAAATAGTTGTCTACCTTTCCTCAGTCGTGATTCTATCCTTCGGCGGAACCACGACTGGGTTAGTGCTCTCTGCCCGAAGACAGAGAGCTGACAGTGTCAATAGTAGCAGAGGCAAGTCTACTATTCAGTGACTCCTCAGTGTCTCTCACTCAGAGTTGGTAGCCATATTATGAAGGTGTGGAAGAGTCCATTTGTAGGTAGGTTCCCACAATACAAGTGGAAAAGGTTTTCGTCTGAGACATTTCGTCCCGTAGGACTTCTTCAGACTAGAGTTCATGCTTACGTTTATGCGACTACACAAGTCCACGAACATGAGTCGTTAGGAATTTCAAATTATTAAAGTTCAAATTACTATATAATAATAATAATAATAATATACATATATATATATATATATATATATATATATATATATATATAATAATGGATTCTCCCGTCGCGTTCAACGTATGAGGGTCCAACCTTTTTCCAGCAAGACAACCACACAGAGATTTGTTTATAGTGGTGAAGGCATTGTGTAGTACCATCCACACTTCTTGGAACTGCTGATAACAAACAATTGGTGCAGATGACTGCGACAAATCGCACGAACAGCAGACCTCAATTATTTAACCCATAATTGGAGGGAACGAACGGATTAATACCTTTCCCAAGGGTACCAGTGTGCAAGTGAATGCAGAGTGCTCGACTGAAATTGGAACTCGGCTCACCGATTTCCCCCTTCAAGCCGACATCCACCGCACCCCAACGCACATCCGTGAATGCTAACAGCACCTGGTATTCCCAAGTGGTCACCCACCTAAGTACTGAGCAGGCTCAACGTTGCTTAACTTCGGTGATCGAGCGGGAACCGGTGTATCCAACGTGACATGACCGTTATATATATATATATATACATTATAAATTATATTTTAGAACATGTACAAAATACAGTCTACTACAAAATTGTACCTTTTGTTTCGACATTGAAAGAACAATGTTTCATCAGGTAGTTAATAATGATAGTAACTAAGTATTAATAATGATAGTAATAAATTATTACCATCATTATTAACTCTATATATCAGCTACAACTGAATTTGATTAAATATTCTGAAGAAAGCGAAAGGTTGAAACCTAGGTCGCCGAAATAATTCATTTTCTCATGAAATATAAATACATAGTTTTTGTGCAAAGATTTTATCATTTTGGCTGATCAGTTTTATGCCGACTTCAAAGTTTCGTGAAGAAACCGTTCTGATGTTTTCACTCATCGTGTCTGGATTGCTATGTGATGTCAGTTCTTCAATATGGCAGTGAATGCTGGACTTTATCATCGAAGATGAAGGAAAAACTTAAAGCAACTGTGGTTCTACAGAAGGATGCTGCGAATATCATGGATCGAGCATGTGAGCAATGATGAGGTTTTAGAAAGGATGGAAACGAAAAGGAAATTAATACTGAGCATCATGAAGAGATAGCTAAAGTTCCTGGGACATGCTTTAAGGAAGGTGGGCTTGGAGAACCTGATACTAACAGGCCAGATACGGGGAAAAAAGAAAGTGGAAAGCAGTGGATAACATATTTGAAGGACCTGATCAGGTGAATGACAGAACAAGGGTTGCATGGTGCAACAGGAGAAAGCGTGCTAAGAGTCACCAAGTTTAAGGAGATGTGGAAAGCCATGATCGCCTACATCCTGAAAGGACAGGGCACATAGAAGAAGAAAAAGAACTGAACAAAGCCAAAGTAAGTCTACTGCTCTCACGTATATAATAGTTTCTGTGCTTGAAATGCAGTCAAACAAAGGTTAGGAAGAAAGTCTCCCCCCTCCCCTCAATACTGGAAAGCAGTGGACTTAAGAAACCTATTTTCCTGAAAAATTGTTTTATGAGGAAGATTTTATACAGAAAGATACACTGGCTGTTCAGTCAAAGACAAGTATAGAAATTATAGAAGAAGGCAATCAAATGCATTAAAGTATTTCCTAGCATCTAAGTTATATTTATTAGAAAAAATTATTCTTCATTTTCAAGTTTCTGTTGTTGTGTTCCGGTTCCCTTTCATATTTATAAAGAGTTTGGTGTAATTTTATGTTTTCTGGGAGCGGTCTTTTTGCGATTGCTGATTTTTTAAAAATTTATTTTTATCTTTATGTTGCAGGTGTTTGATTTCTTTTTAATCTCTTACATTTTTTTTTGTTTTAATGTACGCATGAGTGAATGCCCACTAAATTGTTTTTTTCTTCTGTTTCGTTTGTTCTGGTCATTTAGGTTGACGTCTTTTATTAGTTTGACCTTTTTTTCTTACCGTGTTGGTTTTTAGGTCATGGTTGGGTGTTTGTGCTTTTGTGTATATTTGTGTTTGTGGACTTTGTGTATATTTGTGTTTGTGGACTTTGTGTATATTTGTGTTTGTGGACTTTGTTTCTTCGTTTCGCGGTTGTTATATTATTTTCTGTTTTTGCTTGTCGCGATTGAGTGCATATATATATATATATATATATATATATATATATATATGCATATATATATAACGATAATAATTATAACAATATTAATAGTAACAAAAATAATAATGCTAATACTAGTAATTGTTATACTATATTTAAGTTCGTCTTGAAAAACCCACCGAGAACGAACTCGGAGGGAAAAGGAGGGGAAGTAAAAAAAGAAACAAACGAAGTACATGAACAAAAAGTCAAATACTCGTAGGAAAGAAAAAAACCCAAGACGAAAACCCTAACACTAAAGCGCTCAATACAAAAGTAGAGCAACAAAGACAGAAAATCTAAGCAAGAGCCAACAAACCTACCTAGGTTTCAACCCTTCGTCAGGGTAAGAAGGTCTACCCAGACGAGCCGAAGGGTGAAACCTAAGTAGGTTTGTTGGCTCTGACTTTCTGTCTTATATATATATATATATATATATATATATATATATATTACTTTAAACAGTATTGACGTCATCGTGCGAACCTGAGGAACCTTTCGGCCAACACTTTTCAAAGGTATTATCAATAATAAAGCAGGACACAGGAAAAACAACAAAAGTTTACTTACAAAACGGGGTAAAGATGGAGCTCGTCTAAAAGTAAATTTGAATCAAAATAAATAAAATGTAAGGGGGGGGGGGCGTAAATACACAGCTCCATAAGAGTGATAAAATAGAAAAATATAACACTCACAGACCCTCCAGTAGTTGTAAGGAGCAAATAAATCCCTCTTTCTGCCTGCACAGGCTCGGCTGATGAATCTTAACCCTCTAGGGCCATTCGTATCATATTTGATACAGTATGAAAACAAGCATTGAAAGAAATATTTTCCTGAAAAATTTTTTAAGAGAAATATTTTATAAATTTCAAATGAAAGCAGTACTGACTGCTCAGTCAATGAATACCAAATGTTTCCTTATAGGGAAATACCAAATGTTTCCTTATAGGGAAATATTGTATCAAATATGATACGAATGGCCCTAGAGGGTTAAGGCAAACGGCTTCCAAAACTCGTAAATGATAAGCTGAACGAGCACTGTGCAGGACAGAAAACCACGTATCCTAGGACTGAGAAGCACACTCCTGATTGTCGAGCAAAATGCATGTTATGTTTTGCTTGCATCAGGCTGTATCAAAAATACTTTTACAAACTTTGGAGGCGAATTCCTTATACCGAAGCAGGGACAAAACTCTATATAAGCATATGTCTTCAAATCCTTCATTTTTGAGTTTATTTAACGTTTAGCCTGTAGAACGTGTTCTTCACGATCAGGCATATGAGCAGATCTTGTTCTTCCTCAATCCATAGTTTGTGATGCCATGGATCACGTTTCGGCAACAATACGATAAACAGCAGCAAAGGTTAGATGACTTGGCTGACGTTAAGTTTAAAGAAAGTTTATGGTGGATTCCTAGACTAGGTTACATTTGTCATTCGTGTACATTTATGGCTAGTCTAACTTGAATGTTTAACTTGAGAACTGCTTCATTTAACAATGGCAGGATGTCATACTGTGAGCAGACAGATACATCTAGCCACACGAATGGTAATAGATGTGAGGTTGCATGGCTGTATCAGATTGCGCTTCCAGAACAAAGGCAGCCAAGTCATCCAAACTATGCTCCTGTTTATTGTCACATTTTTGAGACAAGATGGTACGATGGTAATGAGCATTTTTTAGTTGTACATTCAACAGTGTCTATTGTAAATTTAATAACTCAAAAATGAAAGATTTGCAAACATATGTTTATGTATACTTGTGTCTCTGCTTGGTGTGAGGGACCCTGCTCCAAAGTTTTTTGGATATATCCTATTTGTGTGTATGTGTGTGCTTTAGAAAAAAAGGCAACTCAATACTAGTTTACAATACGTTGTTAAAAACAAGGTAGGTAGAATAAACCAGAATTCATGTAAACGTAACATTATTTGGTTTAACCCACCCTTCAGTTGTAATGTCCAAACAAGCATTGATAAATTCTTCCTAAACCTAATTCCAAAACATTTCTACCATTCAACCACACTAAAAAAAAAATTCACCAATGTCAAAGTCAGTTATAATTGCATTAAGAACATAGATAAATGTATTTCACAACACAATACTATGATATCACATAAATACTTGGCCCACCTGAATAACGTCAGTCACCCTGCTACTAACAACAATGACCCTTCAAAAAAATAATTGCAACTGCCGAAAAAATAAAACCTGTCGATTGAATGACCAATGTATCGACAAAAGTATTGTTTATAGGGCTCAATATCATTCGGAAGATAATGATGTTAATTTTTACTTTGGAAGCCCTTCTAACAGATGCAAGATGAGGTTTAATAATCACATGTTGTCTTTAAACAACAGTAAATACAGCAAAAGCACTGTTTTATCCATATATTATTGGAAATTAAAAAACAATAATAAGATCCAAATCATTACCTGGAATATCTTAGCTAAATTCAAATCTTACAACGGCAAAGGAGATAGATGTAACTGATGACGTTTAGAAAAACTTGTCATTTTAATGATATAAATAACCCTAGTCTACTTAACAAAAAAAACATTTTCCTCTTTCTCTCTCACCCCCTTACTTTCCCCTGCAAATATTACTATTAATATTTATGGGTTTTTTGTTTTTTTTTTCAATTGGAGTAGATAGATCTATCTATTGCCCGGTTCACACTCCACCCACGTCTATTGAACAGGTTAAGAGGCTCATCCCTTGTTCCCTGTTTAAGATGTGGTTTCCGGCTTTCTCTCTCCTAATCTTTTCACTATTACGTAGCCCCCTGCACATCAGTGGCATTACCGCCTTGCTCGGGGTGATACGATTAAAAAAAAAAAATGCTGACCTATAGCTGATTCCAGTACCTAAGATTGGTTCGTCCTATGTAAACCGCGTCACAATGGCATTTGAATTGATAAACAATAAGATTTCTGCGAAAATAGGACAACCTATCTTTAGTAAAGGAAGGAAACGCAGTTCTAGTTTGAAAAACAGTACGTAATTTTAGTGAAAAGTCCACAGACGAAACACTTGCCGAAACCTTGTCAGTTACAATTTGACACCTACCAAGCCACGGTAATTTGAAATATATCGGACAGCGACTAGGTCCAAAGACTATTGGCTCTTTATGACGTCTGACTTTCCTATCAACCACACGTTTGACTACATTCGTAGGGTAACCATTCACCTAAAAAATTCCTTGAGGTACAAGATTTCACTATCCAAACATTCAGGGGTACAAATTTTAAGAGCAAGGTGATAATAACGCCAACGAATACCTTTGAAACGTGTTGGCCGAAAGGTTCCTCAGGTTCGCACAATGACGTCAATATTGTTTAAAGCAATTTGTTGTTTCTGTGGATACAAATCTTTGTTTCTATCTATCTATCTACTCTACCGGCCATAATTATTAGGCCACACTAGTGTTTTAAAAAAGGATGTTTTTCATACTATTTTTAGTATTCATTGCCAAATGAATAATTGTAAATGAAAATAGAATGGTTCTTTTGTTAATATTGCACAATAACATGTGCATCCAATGAATTTATAAATATTTAATAATTACCTATATTGCAGTTTCATCAATGAAAGAATGAAGAAAATTTAGTATGATTCGGACGAGTTAATTATTGCTTCTATGCCTTGTAAAAATTTGCAAAGTAATAATAACAAAAGAACCATTCTATTTTCATTAAAAATAATATGAAATACATAATTTCTTTAAAAAACTGGGGTGGCCTAATAATTATGGCCGGTAGTGTGTATATATATATATATATATATATATATTATAAATTTTATTTTAGAACATACACAAATTTTATTTCTACATGTTCTAAAATATAATTTATAATAAATATTCACAGCTCTATGTTATATATCAAGCACTGTTTGAAATTAATGTTTTGGACGTTGTAAATTTTTTTCGTTCCTTATTCACTCGAATATATATATATATATATATGAATTTTTTGTATATAGGTGTATACACACATATATATGTGTGTATGCGCATGTATATGTATATAAGTGTGTAATAAATTGAATGTATGTGTGTGTATGTGTATGTATATATGTATTCTTATTCGTTAAATTGTGTATGTATGTATGTGTGTACTTCTATAGGTATGTATATATAATAATTGTAATTCATTTTTTTTTTTTACCTAGTGTTGTCTTTATTTAGTTTAATTTCAAATGACCAAATTTTTTAAAAATAATTTTATTTTAAATCCTATATCTTTTTATTCCCTTTTATTAATAATTATGCCTTTTTAAGTAAAGGCCTTTTTCTAATACTTCAACGTTTTGGGGAAATTAGGTTTTTGAATTTGTCCAGCGTCTGTAATATTTAAAAAAATTTTTTTCTTTAGTTTCTTTCTTTTTCCCTCCCTTCCTTCTTTTATCTCTCTTACCACCTTTTTTCCGTGTTGCTTTAACTGACGTCGATTTAACACGGCTGTCTGTTCATTTTTAGTTACATTCTCCCCTTTTTTTTGCGAACCCAGACGATGTCAATTTTGTTCTTTTCTTATTTATTTGATTTTATTCTATCTTTTTCTTTTTCTTTTTCCTTTTCTTTTTCTTTCCCTTTATTTTTATTTTTATTTTATTTTATTTTATTTTATTTTATTTTATTTTATTTTATTTTATTTTATTATTTATTTTTTAATTTCTTTGCAATCTATTTAAAAAGGAAAAGTAGACTAATTTTTCTCCAGTTTCTGAAAGGTTTTTTTCTGTTGCTGAGGTGATGTGTCGTTCCCCGTGGGGATCTTCATATCGAAATGGCCATTCAACATCTTTGAATTAATCCTTTTTTAATATATATTTGCTCTGTAATATTTTATTACATGGAGCTCTCTTCCTGTATCATTTTTTAATATTAAAATAAATTTTTAATATTAATTAGGATCGGGTTTTTTGGAATTTACCTTCCTGCTTTTTTCCCTTGGATTGAAGTATCTGAATTAAAATATATATATATATATATATATATATATATATATATATATATATATATATTTAGAATTTTTTTTAGATATTCTACAATTTCATGGGTAATACGTATTTCGCCGAATTGCTGATCTGCAGACTCGTCAGACCCAAATGATGCAACAGTTAATCTTCAAAATATCCCGAAAAAATCATTACACACAGACGATCACGTGTTAAATTTCCACGTCATATTTTTCTAAGAAAGCAGACGGGTTGCAATAGGCGCTGGGTCGATACATGACTTTAGCTTTCATTTTTCCGTAAACTGTTCGTTCTTTCTCTATTTTTTCTTTTTCTTTTTATTCTTTCCATTTATCAATTGTTTTCATTTCTCTTTTTTTTTTTTTCACTCTTTGGCTTTTTTTTTTTTTTTTTTTTGAATGAGCGAGAATTTATATTTTGTAAATTACTGTTACAAATGTCTATTATCAACACGGACATTACACTGTGTGTAATGATTTTTTAAAAGATATCTTGGAGATTAATTTGTATCATTTGGGTCTGACGAGCAACAGAGTCAGCGGCGAAATACGTATTACCCATGAAGTTGTAGAATACCTAAATTTTTTCTAAAATATATTATTCTGTTAAATTAAATAAATGAATTTAACATAGAGTTCTTTTGAGTTCATCTCCATCAGAACTTACCTGACTAATATACCAAGTATTCTACGTTATATATAACGTAGAATACTAAACTTAGAATATTAAACGTAGAATATTAAACTTAGTTATTCTTGCCTGCCAAATATTGGCAAAATTATTAATAACAGTAACAAAATAAAACTGAAAACTAGTACTACCAATAAAAACACTAATAATAAATGTAATTGTAAAGTAAAAGCTGAATGTCCTATTAGAGGCAATTGCAACCAATCTAACGTAGTCTATAGTGTTAAAGTCTATAAAAATGAGCAATATAAGTATCCTAAAACGTATATAGGTGCTACGCACGATTCGTTTAAAGTTAGATTTTATAATCACAAAACCTCATTTAAAAATGAAAAATATAGACAGAGCACGACCTTATCGAATTATATCTGGGACATAAGATCTAAAATTAAAAAAGACCCCATTTTGAAATGGGAAATAATAAAAAAAAATGTACTGAGGCAGTAAATTCTGTAATTTATGTGGCGAGGAAAAACTAGCGATAGCCTTATTAGAACCCGCCCATAATCTGCTTAATGCTAAGACCGAACTTTTAAACAAATGTAAGTTTCATAAATATAAATTCATTGCTTAGTGTGAGAGCGTAGTGTTAAATTTTTTTTTTTTATGTGTTTAATAAAAAATTTTCCTAATTTAGCGTGTTTTGCTTTTTTTGTTCTACCCCCCTTTTTATGTTGGTATGGTTCCCCCCTATCTTAATGTATATCTATTTATTTGGTTTTATCTTTAGTGTTTCAGCCTTTGTCCTGACGATTCGTAGTTTGTTGGCGACTTTTTTTTGACTGTTTTCTAGTCGTGTGTGACTGCTTCCGATTTGTGTTTGTCCGTTTTTGCCCCCTTGTTTGGAGATTTACGTTTACTTTAGGAAAAAAAGACTTGGACTGAATAGCTAAGTTTACGTTTCATTTTATTTTTGTTTTTCTTTTGTTTTTTTTCTTTTCCGTATTTTCGTATTTTTTTATTTCAGTTTATTGCCTGGTTTTTCTTTCTTTCCGCCATATTTGTTTGGTTTAACATTTTTCTTTAATTTTTATTTTATTTTCAGCTTCAGTTTTTCTTGAGCGCCTTATTTTATTTACACCTTTTAACTAATATCTTGCATTATTATTATTTTTGCTGCAGTGACTTTATACTGTTCATAACTGTTTGTTTTTTCCTCGTAATTTTTCTGCCCCTCCCCCTATTTTTTTTACGTGAGTAGCTGTTTGGGCGACTCGCTGTATTTTGTTTATTGTTTTTCTTTTTACTTTATTTTTTAATTATTGTATTGTAAGTGTAATTTTATACAAGTTTCCACCAGTTCGTAACCTTTTTTTTCAGTTTAATTATTTTTTGAGTTTAAATTCTTTTTGGTTGTTAAAGGCCAGTGTTATTTATTTTTTTTTTTCTTTCTTTAATTTTTTTGTTTTCTGCCGTTTTCGGCTGATACCTCCGCCGCTGAACGTTATTTTATTTTGAATTTTATTTTTTTGCCGTTAAAGGCTAGATTTTCATTGCATATTTGTAATTTTGTTTACCGTCTCCGGCCAATACCTTTATAAGTTTGTGCCGTTGAAGGCTAATTTTTAATTTTCCTTGGCCGTTCTAGGCTTATTTCTGAATGGGTTAATTCAAACCTGAAAACTTTCTGAAACTAGTATTTGTTAAACTGTTTTTCTGCAGTTTATCTTTGTAACCTTTCGAGGTATTTTGTGTATTCTGTTTATTTTGTATGTGTATACTTCCATTTTCCCTCCCCTCCCCTCTACTGTGAATATTTCGAGGAGAATTATAGTGCTGGTCGGTGTCAAGTATCATAATGGCCGACACAAGTCGGTCTGTGAAAAAAAAACTTTCTTTTGACCTTCCTTGGAAGGGTCCACCGGATAAAAATTTAGAGACATACCCTCCATTAATTGCTGATAAAAATCAACAAGACCAAAGTAAAAAAGATGAACCCAAAAGTAAGGTGGCCGAGAATGGCCAGAAATCGACAAAATGTATGGATGACAAGAACAGCAATAAAGACAACAGTGATAAAAAGGCAGACTCCGAGGAATCGCCCTGTTGCTGGACGTCCCCTCCGAAAGTGAAGATCAATTTGACGGAGTTCTTGGAAAAGGCCAAAAGCTACGCACACCTTGTGAAAGAAGGTGGGCTTTTGGAAGACCCCCAAGAATTAAGAAAAATTGAAAAAAGAATTGTCAGTCTTTGTGGTGGACAAGCGTTCGCGCAAAATTTGTCGCTCCACAAAAGACACAGTGTTGAAAACACTGCAGTCCTTGGAGGTAATGCCCTTAAGAATAGTAAAAGGTGCGGGCTTCTTCATGTGGGACGTGCTGCTGCCCACGCAAGAAGATTGCCTTAAGATGGTAACAAAAGACAACTCCACGAAAGACCTGATCATAAGAACAGAATACCAAGGCATGCGTAGGACCAAGGTAGCAGTTTTCGAGGTCCCTCCTCAGGTCATCGGGGAGCACTTAGGTGCGTATTTTTCCCAGTTCGGCCAGATCGTGGATGTCTCCTGTGATGACCTGACCGGGGGATGGTCTTTCGACATTATGTTGGATCGTGAAGCCTTCCTGACCATCCCCAACTGTCTTGACGTAGGGGGCCTGAGCTTGCCGGTAATTGTTTCCGGTCGTAAGCCGAAATGCTGGAGGTGTGGAGAGACTGGTCACCTCTCCTCCTCCTGCCCAGAGAAGAAGGCCTCTGGAAGCCAGGCCCCAGACGACCAAAATACCCCTCTGGCCGCTTCTTCATCAAAATCCGTCTCGCCTGTAGTGGGCATGCCAGCAACCAGGACCGGTGTGGTATTGCCCCCGGTTGGGACAAAACATCTTCCCCCATTCCCTGAAAAACCTTCGACTACTACAAGTGTAGCTAAGGAGAAGGGAAAAGGGGAATGGCAGGTTGTTGGCAAGACCAGAGGGAAGAGTCAAGCAGCGGGACCTCTGTCTCCGGAAGCCTCCAGGACGAAAGGCACACACAGACCCACTCCCTCTACCAGCAAGAAGGGCGACGCCTCGGAGTGGTCAGCACCATCTTTGGAAGAGATGAGAAAAGCCTATGATCCCGGATATGAAGGCATGAAGAAATTGGAAAAACTAAAAAAAGATCTGGAGAAAAAAAACAAAAAAACAATTCGACCTGCTGTCTCTGCCCCGTCCTCTCCTAGTAAAAAGATTAGCCCCAAAAAATCCCACTCCTCTCAGCCCACTCCAAGAAAACCCGCCCCTCTCAGTAGAGAACCCAGCCCGTTTAGAATTCCTTCTCATCCTACACCCAGTCCTTCCCCCAAGAAACAATTGCCACCTCCATCCAAGCGTCAAAGAAGCCCCACTGCTGAGGATAGAGATCCCAGGAAAAAAGTTTCTAAAACCCCCTACTTGAAGGGAAAGGAAGTGTGCACCATCTCTAAAGAGCAAACCGAAAGAGCACAAAGCTTTGGGAACAGAATTAAAAAACTAAAAAGCCTCCTGGCAATGAAGAAGTGCGGGGACAAAAACATCGAAATCCCCACAAATTTTCCCAATGCGCAAAGCTTACTAACGGTAATTAGAACAGGAGCCGGATCCAGAAATGTCTGGGACATGATTATTGAAGCGGAGAAGTCGTTTAAAATGTCGCCACCTATCGCTATCGTGGAAGGCGAAAAAATTGAAAATTTGAGAAAATTTTGTGTTGGACGGGTCCCGATTTTTGTTCATCCCACGCTTTATAGGGCTCTAAAACTAATCTTTCCCTGGGATGTTGGCGGCGTCTCCTCTGACGGCACTATTGATAAAGAACTAGGCCAAGGGTCAATGGGAGAGGCTGTCGGCATCCTTTCCCCGTCCATGTTCTGTCCAGGACCCCAACCCTAATTACGTATCACAATGGCTCTATGGCTAGCAAGTCTGAATGCCCGGGGGCTGAGGTCAGAGTCTCGGAGGGTGAGACTCCTTCATGATCTCCAGCGCCTCGGGGTGGATGTTTGCTGTCTGCAGGAAACCCGGTTTTTAACTGGCGACTATGAGGGCATACTGTCTAGGGATTACGATCTCTATTCAGCATGTTTTGATGGTCGTTCTAGAGGTGTTTCTTGGCTAGTGAGCAAGTCTTTGGGTGCGGCGTGTACGCTTGTCTTCGCGGATCCAGCGGGCAGGATTTGTGTGCTGGATATTACCATAAAGGAGAAGTCTTTTCGGCTCATTGGGGTTTATGCGCCCAATGACCATGCGGAGCGTCCTGCTTTGTTTCGGCGGCTCGAGTCGTTCTTCGGAACATCTAGGCGGGTAATTTTAGCGGGGGATTGGAATGCCGTCCTTGACCCTGAGAAAGATCGTATAGGAAAAAGATCGGGTACTAACAACCCGGATGTGAAAGCATTTCGGGAATTTCTCGACAGGAATGATCTTGTCGATAAATACCGAAATGAGCACCCCCGGGAGGTAGTGTGGACTTGGACTAATAGGGGCAGCTCGGATTCGAAGGTACGCGCCAGCTACCTCGACCGAGTCCTAGTTAGGAGAGTCGACGTAGGGCTCTTAGGTTGTCCAAGTTTTCATTCGATAGTTTACACGGATCATAGGCTCGTCCGGGTTCGTGTAAACTTAGATAAGCCTAAGGTTAAGTTGGCTGGCTACTGGAAATTGAACGCGTCATTATTTGATAGCCAAGATTTCCAGGACCAGTTATTACTAACACTAAAGCGGGAACTGACGGGGGCTGTGGTTGGGAATAAGTGGTGGGACACACTTAAATCCAAAGTTAGGTCGTTTGCTGCCGACTATAGTCGTCGGCTCAACTTAGCTAATTTAGCGGCGCAAACGGCGATAGAGAAAAAAGTCGATCGGGCAGTGAAATCCCGTAATAGTGGGGACGTAGCCTTAGCTAGGGCCGAGCTGGCCTCCTTGCATATCAAGAAGGATCAAGCTCTGGTAGTTAGGGCTAGGTTAAAAAGAATGTCTTCTGAGGCAACGAATATGGCCGCAGAATTGCGTGTAGAGGAAACTAGGCAAGCAGCCAATCGGCATATCGAGGACATCACATTGCCGGATGGACGCACCGTGACTACAGACGTGGGTATATGTGGGGCTTTTCGGGATTACTTCCAGGATCTTTTTACCAGGGAGCCCGGTCTGAGCTCTGCTCAGTTCGACACCTATTTGGCTGACTTTCCCCGCCTCGAGGCGGCTGAAGCAGCTAGGTGCGAGGGGCCCATAACAGAGTCGGAAATCTGGGATGCGTTGAAATTGGTTGGCCGGGACAAAACTCCAGGATTGGATGGTCTTCCCTACGAACTGTACTTGAGGCAGTCGTCCGTTTTTGTTCCTCTGCTGGCGCTTGTTTACAACAACTGGATGAAGCAGGGGTCTATACCTCGACGCTTTACCAGGGGTGTGATCAAGTTGCTTCGCAAGAGCAAGAGCGGTGGGGGTGGCATAGATAATTATCGGCCTTTAACGATGTTAAATACTGACTTAAAGATTTTTGCCAAGGTCTTGGCCCGCCGTTTGCAGGCTGTCCTCTCTAGTCTGATTGGCCCCGAGCTGACTTGTGCTGTGAAGGGCAGGACTATTCAGGACAACCTTCATTTGGTACGCCTGATCATTGAGAAAACCGACACTGAAGCCGCGCTGATCAATTTAGATCAGTCCAAGGCATTCGATAGGGTTGACCATCGGTTTTTGGAGTCTGTCCTTTCCGCCGCCGGTTTCGGGCCGTACTTTCGCTCTTGGATCCGACTGCTGTATGAGTCCCCCGGTGCGCTGGTGGAAGTGAATGGGGTAAGATCGAAGCCCTTCACATTATCTCGCTCCATTCGTCAAGGTTGTCCACTTTCGCCTTTGCTCTACGTTCTTGCGTTGGAGCCTTTCCTCCGCAAGTTAAAGGCGAATCCGGTCCTTCGCGGAATTTCCGTACCTGGTGCTACCACCTCGGCCAGGTACTCCGCCTATGCTGACGACGTTTCGGTTTTTGTGTCGAGCAAAGCCGAAATTGACGAAGTTAGCAAAGAGATCAGATGTTATGAGACGGTGACAGGGGCCAAGATCAATCGCGATAAGTCTGTTGGCTTGCGATTGGGTGCGTGGAAGGGAGTTTCTCTTCCCGGACCTTTCCTCTGGACGGACGGGCCGATCAAGATTCTCGGCGTCTTTTTCGGTCCGGATCTCCAGGTGGAAATGAATTGGTCGGAGGTTCGAGAGAAGGCCGAGGGCGCAGTTCGTCTGTGGACTCGGAGGAATCTTTCCTTAAAGGGGAGGGCGGAAGTATGTGCCTCGCACATCTACCCGATTCTCCTTTACCGACTCTCGGTACTTCCTCTCCCGTGTGCCATTCGTTTGGGTCTAATACAGCTCTTGTTCTCCTTCCTTTGGGGAGGAGGCAAGTCTCCCAAGGTGCGTCGCGAGATCTGTTGCCTTCATCCGTCTGAGGGCGGTCTGGGCATGCCTAGCGTTGAGATTCGTCAACATACGCTTCGCATTAGATTCCTGGATCGAATGTGTATGCTAGCGGATGAGAACGGCGCCCTCGTTAAAGAGGACGTCCATAAACACTTTCCATCCTTGAGAAGTGTGCACTTGTCGGAGGAGGAGGACGGCCGTACTCCTCGTGGCGAGTGCTCCTTCTATAAAGAATGTCGTTTGGCTCTCCAGTTTCTCTTACGGGCTACGGATGGCCTCTCCAACGCCCAAGCGTTGTCTCTTAGGGCATTATATCGGGTGTTAGTTAGGGGGGACGTTCAAGATGAACTGATAGGCGAGCTCGGGCTTACGAAGCAGGAGGCTCGCTCCATATGGCCTTGGGCGCCCGGGTTGAAATGTCTCACTAACGATGAGGCATCACTCACCTGGCTGATGATTCGGAATGCTCTCTGGGTAGGCAAGAAGCTTCGTGCAGCGGGCCTAACACCGAAATCAACCTGCGTGCGTTGTGGGCTGTCGACGGAAACCGTCGATCACGCCTTCTTCCACTGCAGTGTTTTTGCTCCGTTGTGCAAGTTTCTTGAAGATCTCATGGTTCGTATGCTGCGTGGAAAGTTCTTTGTCCTTGAGGCTAGTTCTGTTTGTAGCAATGTCGTACCTCCGTTATCTAGGACTGAGCACTATGTGCTCTTTTGCTTGCTGGGTGTTATGCGAGTCGTGATTTGGACGACGCGACAGAAGGAATTCTATGGTGATGAGAAGTTTACCTCTTCCCAACTGATCTTGTTCTTTAAGCATCAGCTTAAAGTCAAGATCAGGACGGAAAGGAGACGACTCACTCCATCTGAATTTGGCAAAAGGTGGGTGACTCTTGCGCGTCTCTGTCGAGTGAAAGGTGCTGACCTAAAGTGGTTGTTTGATGCTGGTTAGGCATCAGGATATTGGGTGTGCTGGGCACTACATGTGCACCCCTTCCCGGTTAGTTTAGAATAGGTTTTTGATTTTCTGTTTTTCGCTCTAAAGTTAACTTAGCTAGGTTATGATTGCTCATTGGCCCACTTTTCTTTTTGTCCCCTGTTTTTCTTTAGTTTAATCCCCCACCCCTTCCCACCTTAGGTGTTCAACAATGTTAGTTCTCCGGTGGATGCGTGGCGTCTTTCGTTATCTTTCAAGTGTGCTTTTCGTTTTTGTTATAGTGTCTGAATGTGTGAGTGATTGTGTGAGTGATTGCTGATCGGATAAGTGAGATCACATTTCTAAAAGCCACGCATTATATTTCGTCCGGGGAAGTGATTTTGCTGTCACAATATTAGAGTAGTGGGGGGCTTTTATTACTAATACAGTTTTGTTTGGTTTCTTGTAAATAACGTACCTTCATTGTATAAAACATTGGGGATATTTTAAAATTTGTTATTATCTACCCATGCCCTCCACTGAAAATTGTAAATATGTGAGTTAAGTAGGACTTCATAGAGCAGCCGAGGTATTATGGTGGACGTGGTAAGAAAGGTAAGTAAAAATGTGGTATTGTGGTGTCAGGTTTATTGTAAGTGTGACAGGGTCGACGAAAGTGGATAGCTAAGTTAAACTAGGACAGAGGATGACCAGCATTCCCCATTCCCATTTTGGCCTTGTGCCCTATTTGTACTTTTGTACAATAAATACATTTGCCCTGACGATCCGTAGTGTGAAACCGCGGTAGGTTTTGGCTCACTTTAGATTTTTGTGTATATATATATATGTATATATATATATAATACAAATAAACTAGAATCCGTAAGTTTACACTAATCAAAATAAACATAGATATTCGAAAAAATGCCAACAAACAGGACCTAAATCCGATAAAATCCGACGAGAAATATGTCGTCGGATATTGGGGATGAAAAAAAAAGAAACCAACGTAAGAAGAACAAACAGTCAAGCATCCGCAGGAAAGGAAAAAAAAAACCAAGACGGAACCTAAACACCAGAAAAAGTGCTCGATACGAAAGTACGAAAGTAGAGCAAGAACACGAAAAATCTATAAGTGAGCCACAACCTACCGCGGTTTCACCCTACGGATCGTCAGGAAAAGAGGCTAAAGCACATAAAATTGCTAGCAAATAAATAGATCTTTCCAAAAAGGAGAAACCACACCAACACAAAAAAATAGGGGGGTAAAAACAAACTTTATTAGAAAAAAAAAAAATAGAGAACCAAATTACCAAAAAACTTACGGATTCTAGTTTATTTGTATTATTATAAGCTCTGGGTTTCCCTATCGAGCACTTTAAACCTAATAATCATGGAGCGAATAAACTTAGATTGCTCACTAAAAGATATTCCTAGACCGAATAGACATATTTATGAGTTGCAATTATTGCAGAAAATTGAAACTTTCATAATTAATTTAAGATGGAGAGCATTTTTTTACTTGCATAATATAGATAATAGTGAGAATAACAACCATAATGGTTTTAAAACTTATAAGCACCCCTCTCCTATTGCAAAGAGCTAGGAAATTTCGAAAGAGATTTAATAGGGTTAATCAAAAGGATAAAGTATAGAAAATTTAAACATAACAATTACCAACAAAATTTAAGTAGAACTTTAAATTTATGTTGTAAAGATAACCTTATTTATATAAAAGGTGATAAATCTAGCAATATATATATATATATATATATATATATATATATATAATGTCTAAATCTGATTACAACAAAGAATTAAAAAATGCTGTAGTTAAACATTATAAGAAAATAACTCCAAATATAGAATCTAATTTAAATAAAGAAGCTACTTCGTTGTTTGCCAAATTTCACCTCCTAAATAGAGTAGAAAAATTAGCCTTAAAAATAGTTTCTTAACCATTAAAGATCACAAAGAGTCATTTCCCAACAACCCTGAATTCAGATTACTTAACCCGACTAAAACTGAACTTGGAAAGATCAGTAAAATAATTATTCAAAGAATTTGTAATAATTTGAGAATGTTCTTGAATATTAATCAGTAGCAGTCTACAGTGGACTGCATTAAGTAGTTTAAAGAATTAAAAAGTTTTAAAAAATCTGCATTTATAAAATATGACATAAAAGACTTTTACTCTTCTATAACAGCTAAATTATTAACAGAGGCAATAAATTTAGCTAAAAAATATAATGACATTTCTATAGCTGAAATCGAATTAATATGGCATTGCCGTAAAACCCTCTTGTATTACAATGATGAGTTGTGGATAAAAAAAAGCTGATGCCGAAGGATTTGATAATCCTATGGGGGCATATGATGGTGCAGAGGTCGCAGAGCTGATTGGTTGCTTCCTACTATATAAGCTGAATGAAATTATCGACTTCAATAATCATGGGTTATACCGTGACGATGGTTTAATAATTGTTGATTACTGAACACCTCAAATAGGTGATAAACTTAGAAAAAAACTTCAAATTTTTTTAAAGCTATATGGATTTTCTATTGAAATTGAATATAACCTTAGAATTGTAAATTATTTAGATATTTCCCTCAACTTGAATACTGGTTATATTACTCCCTATATTAAAAATAATTATATCCCGATTTATGTGAACAAGAAATCTAATCACCCAGCACATATATTGAAGAGCATTCCTACAAGTATTGCCTATAGATTATCCACAAATTCGTCAAACATAGAAATTTTTGATAAGTGCAAAAAAAATTATCAATCAGCACTTATTAAAATTGGATATAAGGATGTTCTTCAATTTTTAAACCCTGATAATACTAAGACTAAGAATAGAAATAGATATAGAAAAATAAAATGGTTTAACCCCCCTCCTATAACAAAGAAGTTAAATCTAAAATTGGAAAGATATTTTTTAACCTAATTGACAATCATTTCAGTAAGGATAAATTCAATTTACGATCGGCCAAAATGAGTTTGTGGATTTTTTTGGGTTTTTTCCAGGACAACTGCCGATTTTGGGTGACTTGAACATTCAGCATCAATTGTGTCTGTACGACCATGTTTAAAGTCAGCATACCACCTCTTAACCATTGTTTCCAATGGAGCAGAGTTCAAATAACTTATCAAGCCATTGCTTTGCTTGAACAGTATATTTTCCAGCAGAAAGCAATGCTTCATCAACACAGAATTCAGATGTTTCCCTTGTTTTGAAAATTTGCAACAAGAGCTTCACTTAAATATCTGTAATTTGTAAACTAATAATCCAAATTTGGCCCAAATTTTGTCACGTACCATTTGATGGCTAGTATTTCATAAAAATCATATGGATTTTTTATAAAAAAATTATTAATAGAAATACTATCAAGCTGAGTTATTCATGCCTTCCCAATATAGGTAAACTAATTAACAACTCTAATAAACGAAAAATGAAAACTACCAATATCCAAGAGAATGCGAAATGCAAATGTAATTGTAGATTTACATTTTTTTGTGTTGGTGTGGTTTCTCCTTTTTGGAAAGATCTATTTATTTGCTAGTAATTTTATGTGCTAAAGCCTCTTTCCCTGACGATCCGTAGAGTGAAACCGCGGTAGGTTGTGGCTCACTTATAGATTTTTCGTGTTGCGTATATATATATATATATATATATATATAAACTTATTTATAAATGGAACTTTGTGTGTGTGTCCGTTACCTATAGACTCCGAATCGGCTGAAAATTTATTATTGAAAATTTACACAGTTGTACTATAAGCGTCTGCGAGTGTTCTTAGCTAGGTTTTGTGTCGAAGTACCGCCGATAAATATCGAAAATCGATAATCGAAAACATCAGGTTATAGAAGGAGTGGTCCGATTTTAATCAAATTTGATACACTCATAGACAAAGACATAAGAAACGATATTCAGAAGTTTCAAGGTTGCAGTTCTTACAATAGTGCAGAAAATCGATAATATATATATATATATATATATATATATATATATATATATATATATATATAAATCAGCCCTTTTATTTTCGTTTTTGCTTCGGGTTTAGCTCTAAGTAGGTATAATTGTAGTTCTTAGTCTCAGCCATGATACCATTTACTCAGAGGACTTATTTAGCCTTCAAAATTCAGTTTACGACGAAAAAACTTATTTGATGTCGATACCAGGAAATCAAAATTTGACTTACATCCATTCATTTTTCTTTCAGTCTACGGTTTCGTTTTAACTGGAAACAACTATTGTTTTTTAGTCTTTCGTGCCAACGTCCAAAGAGTCTGAGCTCCAGGACCATGGGTTAGTTATAAAACTTTCATTACACCCAAGCAACGCCGGGCTATACTACTAGTATATATATATATATATATATATACTAGGTGCGATCGGTAAATTGTCGCAGTTATTTTATTATTTCAAATATTCTTTAGGCTGAGTCTGAGCTCCAGGACCATGGTTTAGTTTTAAAGCGTTCATTACACCCAAGCAACGCCGGGCTATACTGCTAGTCAGGCAATAAGTTGTTTTCACGAGCTTAACGAATCAAAGTTAGTCATGCTCTCAATTTAATCATTCGTCATCGTAAAAAATTCAATTTTCTCCTGGGCATTTATACAATTTTTTAGTGATTGTACCGGTTTTATGAGTTGATTGCAGAATTTTAACTGCTAGTATTTTTTAATAGTACTGTATTCTATGTAATAAAGGAACATTTGATAGGTGCCAAGATAAACGAAATGTCTGATAAAATCTACATAAATATTTGAAAGAGCGACAACAGTTATTGGAATCGATCGACATATTTTCCAGAAAGCCTGTTTTATGAAGTAGATTTTAAAGATTTCAATCGAAAGCAGTACTGATCTTTTCATAAATTCAGACACAAATCAAATCCCTGTTGCGTCAAGCCTCCCCTTTATCTGTGAGGCAATTACCCAGCAAAACCTTCCATATAGAAGGGGTGATATTGCATAACGGTCCAAGACTTTTCGTTGTTTCCAAAATAATTGTCCTGTTTCTTAATACTTTGCTTCGCTTTTTAAAAGTATTCTAATGCTGCCTCGGATTTCTGTGCCACATTTTTCGTCAATTATCATAAAATTTCCCAAATAATTAAATTTCTCTACTCATTTGATTCTTACATGTCTAAATTATAGTTGGCATCTTGGAGGGATCCTTTACACTAATGTCCTGTTTCTTTATATTTTGTTTAGCTTTTTAAAGTAATTCCAATGCAGCTTCGGATTTCTGTGCCACATTTTCCTTTAATTCTTATAACATTTCCCAAATAATTAAATTTTTCTACTTATTTTATTCTGACATCTCGAACTTATAGTTGGCATCTTCCTGTTTTCCTATAATTGATAGTTAGTTCTTTCTTCGTGCTTTCCTTTACTGTCTTAACATGGAGTTTCTATTGCTTTTATTCTGCAACTGCTATCAGAACAGTATCATCTGCATCTCTTATTTTGCTAAAATTGTGTTAAACGATACAAGATTAGGAAGAAAACCCCCGCCAAGACGGGAAGGAGCAATATCAGCTACTACACTTGAGGAACCTATTTTCCTGAGATATTTTTTTTTTAAATTTCAAACGAAAGCCGTATTGGCTGCTCGGTCAATGAATGTCAAATATTTCTTTATAGGGAAACAGCCAATTTTACCGTTATCATTACGAATGTATTTTTTTTTATTTCAGGTTATTGGCTGTTTCCTCCCAGTAAATATTCAGTATTATTCTAATATCGTTTCTAAATAAATCATTTTTCCCAGCAACGAAACATGACTGGCACTGTATTGTATGTAATCAGAAAAAAATTGACAGATGCCAAGGAAAATAAAATGACTGATGTTATATTTTATATATTCATGGAAGGCTAAAACTGCCTGTGTGTTCTCCACCTTGCCTCAAAAAATAAGAAGAATTTTAAAAACCGGGACAAGACTTACCGCTAAAATTTGATAATATTTATTGATTAATATGAACATCAAATATGGCGCCCAGCCAAGAGTAGCAACAAAGAGGGCGGGGGTTTCCTTTCACTTAATTTAGATATTCTCAGTCACTAACCCAAATATTCGGTATTATTGTATCCACCAAAATAACCCATTCATACTTATTCGGATAATGGTACATATATATATCAAGAACAATTTTAGGGGAAAGATGTGTGACCAAGTTGTTATGACCGAAGGGCCATAGAAAGATAACACGGACTCGGATATAAGGTTGAACAGTATATTCTCGTAAAACGTAGTACAAAGGTAAACGTCGACTGGAGAGTACTTTCTCTCGCAGGCGTCCTGACTCACTCACTCTGTGGCTACTACTCAGTGACAGTATTTAGTCACCTCCCCACTTAAGGCAAAATGTGACACAAGGTCTTTTTAATGTGTGTTTTCCGGGCTATATAACCCGGCCAAAAATAGTTGTCTACCTTTCCTCAGTCGTGATTCTATCCTTCGGCGGAACCACGACTGGGTTAGTGCTCTCTGCCCGAAGACAGAGAGCTGACAGTGTCAATAGTAGCAGAGGCAAGTCTACTATTCAGTGACTCCTCAGTGTCTCTCACTCAGAGTTGGTAGCCATATTATGAAGGTGTGGAAGAGTCCATTTGTAGGTAGGTTCCCACAATACAAGTGGAAAAGGTTTTCGTCTGAGACGTTTCGTCCCGTAGGACTTCTTCAGACTAGAGTTCATGCTTACGTTTATGCGACTACACAAGTCCACGAACATAAATCGTTAGGAATTTCAAATTATTAAAGTTCAAATTACTATATAATAATAATAATAATAATAACAACAACAATAATAACAAAAATAATATATATATATATATATATATATATATATATATATATATTCCGTTGTGGATGAGCTCCACCACGGAATTTGTGAACGGCCAACGCTTCATCGAGTTTAATTCGTAGCCACCTCTTCGCCAGGGCCCGTTGTACAGTTGGTATAACATCAGCTTAATAACCAAAGCTGTCTGGGTTCGAATTGTGGTAGTGGATGCGCACTGCTGAAGAGTCCCAAATATGGGACGAAACGGCCGTCCAATGCTTTCTGCATCCTGTTGAGGTCGAATAAAAAGCTCGATAATTACTTAATAATTGTTAACACCTCCTACATATGTTCATATATATTTATATTAAAAATTGCACTTTAGAACATGAACAAAATACAATCTACTATAAAACTGTACATTTTGTTTCGACATTGAAAGAACAATGTCTCATCAGGTAAGTAATAATGATGGCAACGAATTATTAATAATGATGGTAATAAATTATTACCATCATTATTAATTTTATATATCAGCTATAAGTGAATTTGATTAGTGGAAAAGGTTTTCGTGTTACCGCGTTTCGTCCCTGAGGACTTCTTCAGACTAAACAAGTACTACCCCTCAGGATCAGAGTACGCCGGGAGACAAAAGCAATTAAGAGGTGGTTCTATGCTACTAAACACCCCTCCCTTTATCAGAGTCCTTCTGTTTTATATTTTAAAACGGTGTTTATTATAATAGGGAAGAAGAATACGGCTACAACGTGTTTGAAGTCGAAACCCACATTTTGCTGAAAGGATATCAAAAAGATGGCTAACAATAATAAACGGTTCCTTTCAAAGAATGGCATTCAAAGAATGGCATTCAAAGAATGGTATAATTAAATAACCTCTCGTTTTAGTAGCATTAAAAATATGAAATTGTATTTTATTTTTTTAATCATAAAATTTTAAACGAAAACGGAAATTATTCATAATTCAAATATATATATACTAGCAGTATAGCCCGGCGTTGCTCGGGTGTAATGAAAGCTTTAAAACTAATCCACGATCCTGGAGCTCAGACTCTTTGGACGTTGGCACGAAAGACTAAAAAGCAATAGTTGTTTCCAGTTAAAGCGAAACCGTAGACTGAAAGAAAAATGAATGGATGTAAGTCAAATTTTGATTTCCTGGTATCGATATTAAATAAGTTGTTTTCGTCGTAAACTGAATTTTGAAGGCTAAATAAGTCCTCTGAGTAAATGGTATCATGGCTGAGACTAAGAGCTACAATTATAGATACTTAGAGCCAAACCCGAAGCAAAAACTAAAATAAAAGGGCTGAAAAAATACAGACCTACAGGCATATAAACAGACACACACACAACATCTTGCCTTTTATATATATATATATATATATATATATATATATATATATATATATATATATTATCGATTTTCTGCACTATTGTAAGAACTGCAACCTTGAAACTTCTGAATATCGTTTCTTATGTCTTTGTCTATGAGTGTATCAAATTTGATTAAAATCGGACCACTCCTTCTATAACCCGATTTTTTCGATTATCGATTTTCGATATTTATCGGCGGTAACTCGACACAAAACCTAGCTAAGAACACTCGCAGATGCTTATAGTACAACTGTGTAAATTTTCAAGAAAATCGGTTCAGCCGTTTTGAAGTCTATAGGTAACAGACACACACACAGAGACAAAGTTTCATTTATAAATAAGTTTATATATATATATATATATATA
>JBBBDQ010002685.1:0-14008 GCA_037127315.1 Ascarosepion bandense | reverse complement strand
CATCCCCGACAGAAAAGACAATTAATAAGAATTATTGGCTTTAGTTTCATGAAAAAACAACCACGCCCTAATTTGTCTGTATGTCTTCATTTTTTATTTACTTGTCTGGCTTCAGGGAAGGATTCAAAATCACAATTAGGGGTCATCTTTTTATTAAATAGATCTTTTTTATTTTTTATTTTTTTCTAGCCAAAATAGCAGAATTTGTATCTATCGATCGATTTATTTTTCTGTCTGTCTAATTTTTTCATAAATAAAATACGTTCAGTAAGCAGACAATAAATTCATCTCCACTGATTTTACGGACACATATGATATATTAAGGCACAAGGCCAGCAAAAACAGGAAATATTGTAATTTATATAATGAAAAAAAAAAAAAAAAAAAACACGCCCGAATTGTTTTTTCTTTCAGTTTATAATACTTCCTTTATCTATCTATCTATCTATCTATCTATCTATCTATCTATCTATCTATCTATCTATCTATCTATCTATCTATCCATCTATCTATCTATCTATCTATCTATCTATCTTTTTTTCATAATTGACAATCATTTTGTCTAAAAATATCAAAATAAACAATTTTTTTATGTGTGAGTGTATCTATATGTGTGTGAGCGTGTATAAACATACATATGAATTTAAGTATATGTATATACATATACCTAATTTTATATGTATATATGAGTGCGTGTGTGTACTTATGCCTGTGTAATAGATGTAAATTTCTTGATCCTTATATTTGTGTAAGTATATATCTGTTTGTGCGTGTGTATGTTTGAGTGTGTGTGTTTGAGTGTGTATGTTTTGCTCTCTCTCTCTCCTGTCTCTCGTTCAATCTGTATTTGTGAGTGTGTGTGTGTGTGTGTGTGTGTGTGTCACATCTACAAACACATTTTCTCTTCAGTTTAGGTGAGAAAGAGTTAATGAATTCGCCCCTCTCTCATGGTTACTTGTCCTCCCTCCTGTTTCTCTCTTTCCCCACTCTTCCTCCCACTTATAAACACGTAATTCAAAACTCCAGTCGCCTGCTATGTTTCGTCCAATCAAATGCCTTATATTCCAGTGACGTCATCCGTACGTCATTTGCGCTTTAACATTCGTTCCAGAAAATTCGACAAAGAAACTTGTTTTATTTTTGTCTCCCATTTTTTTGCCGAAAACCAATTTTCAGTCAAATTGAAAAAATCCAAATCAAATGTAAGTAAGAATTTTCTCCATTTCCAAATCATCCAATCTTCTTTCCCTTCTTATTTTTCAATCATTTCATCCCCGACAGAAAAGACAATTAATAAGAATTATTGGCTTTAGTTTCATGAAAAAACAACCACGCCCTAATTTGTCTGTCTGTCTACATTTTTTATTTACTTGTCTGGCTTTAAATTAAGGGAAGGATTCAAAATCACAATTAGGGGTCATCTTTTTATTAAATAGATCCTTTATTTATTTATTTTTTTGCCTTTTTTTCAGTCGAAAAAAGCAGAATTTTTAACTTTTGATGTTTTTATTTATCTGTCTGTCTAATTTTTAATGAAAAAAATACGTTCAGTAAGCAGACAATAAATTCATTTCTAATGATTTAATGGACACGTAAAATATATTCTGGCACAAGGCCAGTAAAAACCGGAAAGATTGTAATTTATATGGAATGAAAAAAAAAAAGAACCACGCCCACATTGTTTTTTCTTTCAGTTTATAATACTTGCTCTATCTATCTATCTATCTATCTATCTATCTATCTATCTATCTATCTATCTATCTATCTATCTATCTATCTATCTATCTATCTCAGTCTGTTCATTTTCTATCTATCTATCTATCTATCTATCTATCTATCTATCTATCTTTTTTTCATTATTGACAATCATTTTGTCTAAAAAAATGTCGAAATAAACCATGTTTTTATGTGTGAGTGTATCTATATGTGTGTGAGCGTGTATAAACATACATATGAATTTAAGTATATGTATATACATATACCTAATTTTATATATGAGTGCGTGTGTGTACTTATGCCTGTATAATAGATGTAAATTTATTGATCCTTATATTTGTGTAAGTATATATCTGTTTGTGCGTGTGTATGTTTGAGTGTGTGTGTTTGAGTGTGTATGTTTTACTCTCTCTCTCCCTCCTGTCTCTCGTTCAATCTGTATTTGTGTGTGTGTGTGTGTGTGTGTGTGTGTGTGTGTGTGTGTGTGTGTGTGTGTGTGTGTCACATCTACAAACACACATTTTCTCTTCAGTTTAGTTGAGAAAGAGTTAATGAATTCGCCCCTCTCTCATGGTTACTTGTCCTCCCTCTTGTTTCTCTCTTTTCCCACTCTTCCTCCCACTTATAAACACGTAATTCAAAACTCCAGTCGCCTGTTATGTTTCGTCCAATCAAATGCCTTATATTCCAGTGACGTCATCCGTACGTCATTTGCGCTTTAACATTCGTTCAAGAAAATTCGACAAAGAAAATTGTTTTATTTTTGTCTCCCATTTTTTTGCCGAAAACCAATTTTCAGTCAAATTGAAAAAATCCAAATTAAATGTAAGTAAGAATTTTCTCCATTTCCAAATCATCCAATCTTCTTTCCCTTCTTATTTTTCAATCATTTCATCCCCGACTGAAAAGACAATTAATAAGAATTATTGGCTTTAGTTTCATGAAAAAACAACCACGCCCTAATTTGACTGTCTGTCTTAATTTTTTATTTACTTGTCTGGGTTTAAATTAAGGTAAGGATTCAAAATCACAATTAGGGGTCATCTTTTTATTAAATAGATCTTTTTTTTATTTATTTATTTATTTATTTATTTATTGCCTTTTTTTCAGTCCAAAATGGCAGAATTTGTATCTTTTGGTCTTTTTATTTATCTGTCTGTCTAATTTTTAATGAAAAAAATACGTTCAGTAAGAAGACAATAAATTCATTTCTAATTATTTACTGGATACGTAAAATTTATTATGGCACAAGGCCAGTAAAAACAGGAAAGATTGTAATTTATGGAATGAAAAAAAAAAGAACCACGCCCTCATTGTTTTTTCTTTCAGTTTATAATACTTGCTCTATCTATCTATCTATCTCTCTATCTATCTATCTATCTATCTCTCTATCTATCTATCTATCTATCTCAGTCTGTTCATTTTCTATCTATCTATCTATCTATCTATCTATCTATCTATCTATCTATCTATCTATCTCAGTCTGTTCATTTTCTATCTATCTATCTATCTATCTATCTATCTATCTATCTATCTATCTCAGTCTGTTCATTTTCTATCTATCTATCTATCTATCTTTTTTCTCATTATTGACAATCATTTTGTCTAAAAAAATGTCGAAATAAACCATGTTTTTATGTGTGAGTGTATCTATATGTGTGTGAGCGTGTATAAACATACATATGAATTTAAGTATATGTATATACATATACCTAATTTTATATGTATATATGAGTGCGTGTGTGTACTTATGCCTGTGTAATAGATGTAAATTTCTTGATCGTTATATTTGTGTAAGTATATATCTGTTTGTGCGTGTGTATGTTTGAGTGTGTGTGTTTGAGCGTGTATGTTTTACTCTCTCTCTCTCTCCCTCCTGTCTCTCGTTCAATCTGTATTTGTGTGTGTGTGTGTGTGTGTGTGTGTGTGTGTGTGTGTGTGTGTGTGTGTGTGTGTGTGACATCTACAAACACACATTTTCTCTTCAGTTTAGGTGAGAGAGTTAATGAATTCGCCCCTCTCTCATGGTTACTTGTCCTCCCTCTTGTTTCTCTCTTTCCCCACTCTTCCTCCCACTTATAAACACGTAATTCAAAACTCCAGTCGCCTGTTATGTTTCGTCCAATCAAATGCCTTATATTCCAGTGACGTCATCCGTACGTCATTTGCGCTTTAACATTCGTTCAAGAAAATTCGACAAAGAAACTTGTTTTATTTTTGTCTCCCATTTTTTTGCCGAAAACCAATTTTCAGCCAAATTGAAAAAATCCAAATCAAATGTAAGTAAGAATTTTCTCCATTTCCAAATCATCCACTCTTCTTTCCCTTCTTATTTTTCAATCATTTCATCCCCGACAGAAAAGACAATTAATAAGAATTATTGGCTTTAGTTTCATGAAAAAACAACCACGCCCTAATTTGTCTGTCTGTCTTCATTTTTTATTTACTTGTCTGGCTTTAAATTAAGGGAAGGATTCAAAATCACAATTAGGGGTCATCTTTTTATTAAATAGATCTTTTTTTATTTATTTATTGCCTTTTTTTCAGTCGAAAAAAGCAGAATTTTTATCTTTTGATCTTTTTATTTATCTGTCTGTCTAATTTTTAATGAAAAAAATACGTTCAGTAAGAAGACAATAAATTCATTTCTAATGATTTAATGGACACGTAAAATTTATATTCTGGCACAAGGCCAGTAAAAACAGGAAAGATTGTAATTTATATGGAATGAAAAAAAAAAAGAACCACGCCCACATTGTTTTTCTTTCAGTTTATAATACTTGCTCTATCTATCTATCTATCTATCTATCTATCTATCTATCTATCTATCTATCTATCTATCTATCTATCTATCTATCTCAGTCTGTTCATTTTCTATCTATCTATCTATCTATCTATCTATCTATCTATCTATCTATCTATCTATCTATGTCTGTTCATTTTCTATCTATCTATCTATCTATCTATCTATCTATCTATCTATCTATCTCAGTCTGTTCATTTTCTATCTATCTATCTATCTATCTATCTATCTATCTATCTATCTTTTTTCATCATTGACAATCATTTTGTCTAAAAGATATCAAAATAAACCATGTTTTTATGTGTGAGTGTATCTATATGTGTGTGAGCGTGTATAAACATACATATGAATAGTATATGTATATACGTATACATAATTGTATATGTATATATGAGTGCGTGTGTGTACTTATGCCTGTGTAATAGATGTAAATTTCTTGATCCTTATATTTGTGTAAGTATATATATGTTTGTGCGTGTGTGTGTTTTCGTGCGTGTGTTTGAGTGTGTATGTTTGAGTGTGTGTGTTTGAGTGTGTATGTTTTACTCTCTCTCTCTCTCCCTCCTGTCTCTCGTTCAATCTGTATTTGTGTGTGTGTGTGTGTGTGTGTGTGTGTGTGTCACATCTACAAACACACATTTTCTCTTCAGTTTAGGTGAGAAAGAGTTAATGAATTCGCCCCTCTCTCATGGTTACTTGTCCTCCCTCTTGTTTCTCTCTTTCCCCACTCTTCCTCCCACTTATAAACACGTAATTCAAAACTCCAGTCGCCTGTTATGTTTCGTCCAATCAAATGCCTTATATTCCAGTGACGTCATCCGTACGTCATTTGCGCTTTAACATTCGTTCAAGAAAATTCGACAAAGAAACTTGTTTTATTTTTGTCTCCCATTTTTTTGCCGAAAACCAATTTTCAGCCAAATTGAAAAAATCCAAATCAAATGTAAGTAAGAATTTTCTCCATTTCCAAATCATCCAATCTTCTTTCCCTTCTTATTTTTCAATCATTTCATCCCCGACAGAAAAGACAATTAATAACAATTATTGGCTTTAGTTTAGGGATGTACAAAAAATCACTGCGCATTTTCGATACCTCAATTTAAATTTAATTTTTAAAAATAAAAACATTTTCTTGAAGCTTTAATTTTACCTTTAATTGAAAGCCAAGAGATTAAATTTACTAATTACCATAAGCAAAATACCCTGGTTTAGTTCAAACCGAAATTATATTGCTCGGAATCAAAAATTTAACTGCAGAAAAAATTTTTTTTTAAATTTACCGCCATTATTGACGAATCGACAGATTTTGTAAACAGTAGCTAAATTTCTGATTTAAAAATCTTGCAAAAAAAAAAAATACCTCCTTGACACGTTATTTAAGTCGATTTTTATAATTGAAACCTACCTTTATCTGATTTCAAACAAGCATTAAGTGCTTACTAACTTGATATTTGCGAAATAATCACTCTTTAAAAACAGTAGCCCTCTTGTCAGCGCTTATCTAGGCGATAAATGACGTGTTGACAAGTAGCAGGTGTGAATGACGTTTGGATGGCGGCCGTAAGTGACAAAAAATTCATGTTGCTTAAAATGTAACATTTCGAAATTTAATTTTTTTTTGTTGTTTTTTAACTAAATAGTAAAATTGAAAATTTAACATATATTCAGCAAGTATAATATTTTATAGAATTTTATAGCCAGACTATGCTTTTATCTGAATAAATAAAAATTTACTTTTCTTTTAAAATAATTGAATAAAACAGAAGTTAAAATAACCAAACTAAGTTATATTGTTAATGTTATTTATTAATATTTTTCTGAAATATTAAATATTTTTGTTTAAATATTACATATTTTTCTGAAACTATTAATATGCTTTCTGAAAAATTAAAAAAATTAAATTTCTTTTAGAATAATTTTTAATTTAATGAAATTAAAATATCCAAACTAAGTTTTAGTTATATTATGATATTTATTATTAATTTATTTTAAAATAACCAAACTAAGTTATATTATGTTAGTTACTAATAATTTTATTATGTTAGTTACTAATAATTTTATTATGCTATTTACTAATAAGTTTATTATGCTATTTACTAATAATTTTATTATGCTATTTACTAATAATTTTCTTAGGTTATTTATTAATAATTTTTTTTTTGATCATATCACCCCGAGAAAGGCGGTAACGCCACTGATGTGCAGGGGGCTGTGTAATAGTGAAAGGATCAGAAAGGAGAAAGCCGGAAACCACATCCTAGACAGGGAACGGGGGATGGGCCTCTTGACCTGTTCAGTGGACGTGGGTGGAATGTGAACTGGGCGATAGATAGATCTAGGTTATTTATTAATAATTTTATTTGGTTATTTATTAATAATTATATTATATATTTTTCATATTATTAATAAGTTATCATTAAGTTTAAGACATGGTAATAATATGTAATTTAATTTTTATAGTACTGCAGATGTTAATATATATTTGGTTCCATCATTTTTACGCAATATTTTGTGTTCAGAGAAAAGACTTTTTGGAATATTTTGTGGCCCTGAAAAGGGCCTTTTTTTTTCTTCTCTTGCCTGTTCAACTCTGCTCATCTTCAAGAAAAAGGTCCTGCATAACATAGTCAGCACCAACTTCATATTGGTTCAATTGACAGTTGTCAACCAAATCATTGAGATAAATAAACGTCTTGAAGAGACTAGAATCAGAATTGAAGTGAGGTTTGTCTCGTTTCCGATGTAAGGGCAGTTAATCCAAACACTTGTTAACTTCTAAAAACAATACGACCCCTACGGAAACGTATTATGACTCATATGGAACACCGTACTTAATAAAAATTAACAAATTTATTTTTTTTTAAATTATTTTAAAATTGAAATGGGTGAACGATTTTTATCAAACTTTTTCAATTTTCGATAGGTAATATAATCACCAATTCTTAAGTAAAAATGGCATTAAACAACGTTTTCATAAAAGGTTTTTAAAATATTAGAAACACTTTTATGAATTATTATAGTAAAAAATAAAAAAATAAAATCAATTCTTTCAAAATTTTATTAGTAAACGAAAAAATTTTTTTTTCTTCAGACTATAATGTCCTTCATAATTATTATTAATTCCAGCAATTAAAAGTTTATCAAATTAAATTATATCAGAGTTTTATTGTATGTTTTATTTTACGCTTCGGGGCAGATTTACGGTCGGGTTGTCCATTTTAAAATAAAAAGCATAGATGATTTATATGCCCCAATGAGTCCTGCGTTTATTTAATAAAAAAAATTTATACAGATATTTAAATTTACTAAAATTTCATGGATTTACGTAGGGTAACATACTTAAAAAAAAAATATTTTCATCAAGATATTTCAAAAATAATAATTTAAAAAATAATTTCATTCATTTGTGAATGAGTACTGAAAGTTTCATTCAAATCTGACAATTATTTGATTTTTGCGAGAATTTTCAAATTAATGTGTTTGTTACCGTGAAAAAAGTGGGTTCTGTCATCGTTACCACGTAACCTATTGTAATAAAGGCGTAATATTTTTTTTAGCCGCTAACTCAAACAAAACAACATTTTCTATCAAAATTTCGAAAATGTTAGCAGGGATTCAAAAAATTTTAAAAATAATTAAAAATTGCTTTGATCTTTCCTCTTAATAAAAATATAAATATTTTGATGGAAAAAGTTTGTTTTATTAAGTTTATGAACTTTTTTATTCATACTATGCTGTTTCACGCTGTTTTTTAGCGATATTTTGTACGTCCTTACTTTAGTTTCATGAAAAAACAACCACGCCCTAATTTGTCTGTCTGTCTTCATTTTTTATTTACTTGTCTGGCTTTAAATTAAGGGAAGGATTCAAAATCACAATTAGGGGTCATCTTTTTATTAAATAGATCCTTTATTTATTTATTTTTTTTGCCTTTTTTTCAGTCAAAAAAAGCAGAATTTTTATCTTTTGATCTTTTTATTTATCTGTCTGTCTAATTTTTAATGAAAAAAATACGTTCAGTAAGCAGACAATAAATTCATTTCTAATGATTTAATGGACACGTAAAATATATTCTGGCACAAGGCCAGTAAAAACAGGAAAGATTGTAATTTATGGAATGAAAAAAAAAGAACCACGCCCTCATTGTTTTTTCTTTCAGTTTATAATACTTGCTCTATCTATCTATCTATCTATCTATCTATCTATCTATCTATCTATCTATCTATCTATCTATCTATCTATCTCAGTCTGTTCATTTTCTCATCTATCTATCTATCTATCTATCTATCTATCTATCTATCTATCTATCTATCTATCTATCTATCTCATCTCAGTCTTTATTTTCTATCTATCTATCTATCTATCTATCTATCTATCTATCTATCTATCTATCTATCTATCTCAGTCTGTTCATTTTCTATCTATCTATCTATCTATCTATCTATCTATCTATCTATCTATCTATCTATCTATCTATCTATCTATCTCAGTCTGTTCATTTTCTATCTATCTATCTATCTATCTATCTCAGTCTGTTCATTTTCTATCTATCTATCTATCTATCTATCTATCTATCTATCTATCTCAGTTTGTTCATTTTCTATCTATCTATCTATATATCTATCTATCTATCTATCTATCTCAGTTTGTTCATTTTCTATCTATCTATCTATATATCTATCTATCTATCTATCTATCTATCTATCTATCGATCTATTTATCTATATCTATCTATCTATCTATCTATCTATCTATCTTCTTTTCAGTCTGTTCATTTTCTATCTATCTATCTATCTATCTATCTATCTATCTATCTATCTATCAGTCTGTTCATTTTCTATCTATCTATCTATCTATCTATCTATCTATCTATCTATCTATCTATCTATCTATCTATCTATCAGTCTGTATCATCTATCTATCTATCTATCTATCTATCTATCTATCTATCTATCTATCTATCTATCTCAGTTTGTTCATTTTCTATCTATCTATCTATCTATCTATCTATCTATCTCAGTCTGTTCATTTTCTATCTATCTATCTATCTATCTATCTATCTATCTATCTATCTATCTATCTATTTTTTCTTCATTAATGACAATCATATTGTCCAAAAATATCAAAATAGACAATTTATTGATGTGTGAGTTTATCTATATGAGTGTGAGCGTGTATGTATTGACATACATATGTATCTAAGTATATATATATATATATATATATATATATATATACATCATTATATATGTATATATGAGTGCATGTTTGTACGTACGCCTATATGATGGATGTAAATTTATTGATCCGTATATTTGTGTATGCATATATATATATATATATGTGTGTGTGTGTGTGTGTGTGTGTGTGTGTGTGTTTTCATGCTTCTGTTTGAGTATGTATGTTTTTCTCTCTCTTTCTCTCCCTCCTCTCTCTCACTCTCTCTGTGTCACATATACCAAAACAATTTTTCTCTTCAATTTAGGTTAGAAAAATAAGGGAATTCGCCCCCCTCTCATGGTTACTTGTCCTCCCTCTTGCTTCTCTCTTTCCCCACTCTTCTTTTTGTTGTAGAAATTATTTTTCAAATTATTAATTTATTTGATTTTTTAAAATAAATAGTTTACTAGAAAATAAAAATGTTCCCCTCTTTAATCGATAGATGTTCTCTCTCCCTTGCTTCTCTCTTCCCCTCGTCTAAATGTGTGTATAGTTGTAAATCTATTGTTTCATTTATGTGTGAGTGTATCTATATGTGTGTGAGCGTGTATGAACATACATATGTATTTAAGTATATGTATACATAAATATAATTTTATTTGTGTGTGTATGTATGTCTATAATAGTTGTAAATTAATTGATCATTAAATTTGTGTAAGTATATGTGTGTGTGTTTCCGTGTGTGTGTGTGTTTCCGTGTGTATGTTTCTATGTAATATTTAATTTAACAGAAATTAAATCCTGTTCTGAAAAGATGTGCTCCACATTTTTACTCTCTCTCTCTCTCTCTCTCTCTCTCTCTCACTCTCTCTCTCTCTCTCTCACTCTCTTCAAATTTAGGTTAGAAAAAATAAAAGAATTGTTCTCATTGTTCTTATTTCCTCCCTTTCCGCACTCTTCCTCCCACCCATATCACTTAAACCAAAACTCCAGTGGCGTGTTATGTTTCGTCCAATCAAATGCCTTATATTCCAGTGACGTCATCCGTACGTCATTTGCGCTTTAACATTCGTTCCAGAAAATTCGGCAAAGAAACTTGACGGAAAAAGTTGTTTTGTTTTTGTCTCCCGTTTTTTTTTTTTGACGAAAACCAATTTTCACCCAAATTGAAATCGAAATCAAGTGTAAGTAAGAATTTTCTCCATTTCCAAATCATCCAATCTTCTTAAATGTTTCCTTGGACATAACAAGACTCACCAAGATTTTTTTTCATCATTTCACCCACAAGAAAAGCAAAGATAAAGCGACATTTTTGATTTTTGTGAAAGAAAAAAAGGAACCCCGCCCTATTTTTTTTTGTCTGTCTTCATTTTCTACTTTTTTCGTTGGAAAATCAGGGAAGGATTCAAAATCACAATTTAGGGGTCATCTCTTTAATTAAAACGGCATTATTTTTGACTCTTCAAACAAATTAAATTTCTAGAAGTTATTCTCTTCTTTTTTTTTATTTATTCGTCGAAATTGTTTTCTTTTCTTTCGTCGTTTTTATTTCGCTTGGACAAAATTTGTAAGAATTCGGAAAATTCGGTCCGTTTATCCATTTATTTATTTAAAAGAAAAGAAATTCCTTTTTCCCTTTTTTATTGACGGACATTTTTTGTCTGTTTATTTGTATAACATAAAAAAAATCCCGCCTTTTCTCTTTGAAAATTTTCTTCATTCATGAAAAATAAAAAAATTAGTTCAGTCTGTCTATCTATCAAAATAAAATAATTTATATCAGTCTGTCTATCTATCAATCTATCGTCCTGTCTGTCTATTAAAAGAAAAAAAAAACCGCTTTCTCTTTCAGACAATTTTTTTATCTGTCTGTCTAATAAGCAGAGGATAACCGGCCGCCATAATAAATTATTTAACATCTGATAATATATAGTATGGCACAAGGTCAACAAAAAGATCCGTCTGTCTATTTCAAAGAATTTTTTTTCAGATAATCTTTTCTGCATGAATAAAAAATATTTTTTTGGTAAAAATCAAACAATTTCTATCATTCATTTACAGTTTATTTATTTATCTCTCAATCCATCATTGTCAAAAATATTTAAGAATTATAATTGTCTGTCTGTAACGGTTTGTCGATCAAGTTATTAGTCTGTCTGTTTATTTAAAAGAAAAGAAAAATAATTTCCCTCCATCAGTCTCTTTCAGAGAATCTTTTTTCTTCATTAATAAAATCAAATCCAAAAAAACAATTTATATCAGTCTGTCTGTCGATCTATTTATTTATTTGTCTGTCTGTCTAAATCCCTAGCACTAAATTTTTAATTAAAAAAGGTTTAAGAAGCTAATAATAGCCGCCATTTGATAGACAAGTAATATATAGTATGGCACAAGGACAATAAAAACTGGAAATATATATATATATATATGACGACCTTTGTTACTTTTATTGGCCTTGTGCCATACTAAGCTGTGATAAATGAAGATATTTTTAAAAATTATTTGAAGTCCGTGTATTTTTCGAAGAAAGTAAAAAAAAAAATGATCTGAAGAAAAAGAAAAAAAAATAATTGTTTTAATGGATAAAAGGAAAAAGTTAAAAGTGATTGTGAAGGCGTCAAATTGGAAATCCCTTCCCCCTTTCTCTATAGCTTTTACCCTTTCTTCCTTTCTTTCTTTCTTGATAATCACTCTATCCTTCTTTTGACATTTTTTTTATTTTTCTTTCCAGATTTTCTGAAGGAATTTTTACAAATGGCGGCCAGTTTTATTGTAAGATTCCCGTGTTCGAACTGTGACCAAAATTTAGATCTCTCCTCGAAGACATTGGCATGTCTTCATTCTTTGTGTCGGTCATGCCTTGATGTCCAATTCGAAGCAGCGACAAAGGACGTCGTCAAATGTCCCCAGTGTCACACCCCGGTGGGGTCACGTGACAGTTTAAGACTTTCACCATTTTTGGTGAAGATTATGACGCGCCAAAACCTGGAATTAAAAGAATGGAGATGCGAGGTGTGTTTTGAAAACGACGGCACCGAATCGACCGTCAAGATTTGGTGCCCGGATTGTCAAAAACTATTGTGCCAGAATTGTGCGAGATTCCACGAGAAATTTCAAACAACACACGAAACCAGGGACCTGAGCGGCATGTCGAGGGGTGAGGCCGTGGGGGTCCTCATGACAGACGAGTGTCGCCTGCACCGCAAACGGAAGGACGCCTTCTGCGCCCGATGCAACCTTTGCGTATGTGACGCGTGTTACAGTTATCACTTGACCTCTTCCCCCCAGTGTCCGCCTCGGCCGCTGTCCGTGAGGGAGGAGGCGTCGAGGGAGAAGACGGCCGGCCCCACCCTGGAGCAAGAACTCCGCCAGATGGAAACCCAGATCCTTGCAATGAACGAACAGACGAGGCGATCCATTGACCAACTGTCAATGGATTGCGACTTGAAATGTTCCAAAATGTGGGAAGATTTCGAGACGTTCGTGGAAGAGACACGTCGGAGTTTGAAAGAGCTGTCCGACAATATGAGAAAGCCGTTAGAAAAATGGCGCCTCTCCCTAAAGGAGGGAGAAGACCTTTTGGAAAAGGTCAAGATTTGGCGCCATAATGTTGGCCAATTGTTGGGGGACGACGCCGAAGACGGGGATGTTGTTTGCGGTTTACGGTTGGTGGGAGCGGAGCTTAGATCGCGGCTCCCACAATCGTTTGCCCCCCTCCACCAAACATCGGAATTGACGGTGACATTTCCATTTTCAAAATGGTGTCACGAATCTTTGGAGTCACTTAGAAAAGAAATAATAGAGTTTACGAGGGTCGGGACATCCGGGGATTTAGAGCTCCAAAAAGAATACCGTCTCCACGATTCGAACCTGAGGAGGATTCTCTCGATTCTCGCCACCGACGAAGACGATCATGTCTTTGTCTGCGATTGGTTCGACTTTTCGGTGAAAGAATTCGATGAGTTTGGGGAGTTGATTGGCCGATGTGAATTGACGGACGGAGGAGTGAGATTCCACCCGTCGGACATTTGTCGCCTTTCCCAAGACATTTTCGTCGTCTGTTGTCCTTGGGGGAGAAGAATTTTCTTTTTGGAGAGAAAAAAACGCCCCCCATTTTTAGAAAAACAAAAAACAATTCACACAGAAAATCATTTTTGTTCTTTGTGTCAATTTCAACAACAAATTTTCACTTGTGACTTGGAATTTAAAGAAATTGTTTGTTTTTCGGAAAACGGAGCCGAAATCAAAAGAATTGACCTTGGGGGGTGGGAGGGGAGGTGGGGTGGTGGTGGTGGTGACCCCCTCCTTCGCGCCGATCCGACGACTGGT